>BSBK01003520.1:50000-188202 GCA_027943335.1 Chamaecyparis obtusa | reverse complement strand
AAACTTCTCATTTAGATTTATTTGATATGCACTGCATAGGATGTTTACATCTATTTAATATACAAAGTTTGCAGAGTTTCTTTACCATCCATATCTCTTTCTTTTAAGTTTCATGATATTTTATTTCATATTTAAAATAGAACATAGAAAGTATTTATATAAAATAGAGCACCCAAATTTTATTTCTTTTACAGTATTGCTTTTAGAACTACTGTAAATGATCTCATTCAATAACTGATATTTGACTATTCTCTTTTTGTCTGCAACATTCAGAAATAACAATAAAAAAATCACCTTTTCTACACACTTAATTTTTTTAACTTTAGGTAATAGCATTAAATATTTACTATAAAATGTACAGAGTATTTTTTTTCTAACAACAATAACCATAGAACAAGACAAAATACATTGAAGCCTAAAAAATTTCTTACTATGACTACAGAATGCATAGCTTACACTGCATAAACATTTATGCAAAAAATCATTATTTTATTATGTAGTGATCTATTATAGAATCACCTCAATAATAGCATACTTATATAGATATTGGATAATAGAAATTTTTCTAAAATACATACATGATAAAGAACATATTTAAAAATAAATGCAAGCACACTTTCTAGCCTTGTTTTTTTTTTTGAAGAACATAAAAGAAATATCATTTAAATCTGATTTTTTCTTCTTCCAAATGAAAAGGATGAACAACATATTTTTACAAGTGCATCATAAATTTTATAACTTGAAGGTTATACAACTTGTAATATAGTTACAATAAGAAAATGCATTCTTTGTTTCCTCTTGCAAAACTAGAAACAATAAAACTTTCATGTCTTCATCTTTGAACTCCAAGAAAATTAGTAAATAAAATTTCCAACCTGACCATGTAGTGCTCACCTCCCAACCTAGGCTTCTATGAAGCCACCCCCGAGCTTGGGGAATCATCACATAGACAAGGTTTCACAATCAAGCAAACCAAAATCCTCAATAACACATTAAGCACATTAAACACCCAACCAAGGTTACAACAAAGAGTCTCCAAATTACTCAAAAATTGGGGTGAAGGTGGAACTAAACCCAAGGGGAGAAAGCACATTTCATATAGATTAAAGACAAGCCTTATCTTGGTTTTCTCAACACACATCTTGCCATAAAATCCCAACAAAATAAAACTCCTTATGACCCCCGTGGCTACAAGCCATACAATCCCTTATGACCCGCAAAAAGAAATGGCTACATGGAGCCCATACATCCATGTTTCTTCCCTCTCCATACTAAGGAGATACTATACACCCATGGTTGTCTCAAAATTCCCTTCACCCCCAAAGCTACTCTTCCTTCCCAAGGGTGAGTGTGGCCTTGAGAAAACTCCCTTAACAAAACAATACAAATAAGAAATAACAAGAGCAACAAAGCTTCACATTTACAAAACAAAAAGGCTTGCACAACAACAAGCACAAGTTTTTCATTAACATAAACTACACAACATAACAAGATTTACAAACATAAATACATAAGAACACAATAACTAGATTTTACATGCAAGAATGAAAATATTCTTGAGAGCTCTTTCACATGAAAACATCACAAGTAGAATGAAGAATGACGCCAACCTAGATCTAAGCTTATGGAAGAAAGTTGATGAAGAGCCTCCACTTTTCCTAAGTCTTCTTCTCCAAATTAGCAAGGTATCCAAATCTAGAGAGTGGGTGCCAAACTCTTCCAAAAGAAGAGTCCCCTCTAAAAAGGCCTCCACACAATCTCCTAGGGATAAGATCTCATTCTCATTGGAGGTCTTCCCATGTTTCTTACAAGGTTTCCAAATATGGACTCCTAAAAAGGTTGGCCAAAAAGGTGGACCAAACACTTGCATCATAATGAGATGGAGCTCTAACCAAGATCTTGCTTCACAAGTGGATTTTTGACCATTTTGAAAATCAAACTTTTGGACAGGTAGTTTGGTCAACTATGGCTTTTCCTATGGTTAAAAATTACCCTTACCCATAGGTATATCAAGTGGGCTTACTAAAAATGGCCTAAACACACCCCTAGGCACCTTTTAAGCCCCCCCAAAAATCTATGTAAAGCTCAAATTCTAAATTCATGAAATGACTCCACCACAAGCTCCCTACCCATGAAATTTTCATGGGGATCCTCAAGGGTACTATCCTAGGTTGATGGGCATCCAATCCCCAAGTGGACATGTCATGGCCACAAGTACACACACAAGTTTCAAGTGACATAAATAAAAATAACACATCACAAGCCATGTTGCATATCCACTTGGGCATTCTCAACATTAATTACATAACAATTAAACATATAAACTAAATACATTCATGCACAATACTTTCATGAATTAAATATGATAAAATGAGGTTTTTGGTTCTCACTAGAAGCAACCTTGGTTTGAGCTGATTTACACAAAAGTCTATGCTCTTGTTCCCCAAATTTACCATGGCCTAATTCCTTGCACGCTAATGTCCAAAATCAGTAGTCCAAGGAAATAAATATATGTAAATTCATAATATTAATAATCAAGATAATTCATCTGAAATATCATAATTCACATGGCAATAATCCTTCATCTATAACATACATACAACTCATCATGAAATACATAATTCATCAGTAAATTAAGCTTATAACATAATCATAGCATAAATAATTCAATTGCAATTAAATATCATCGTGAAACCATAAACATTCATAAAATCCAATTAATCACACATAAAGGTTCCAAATAGATATCATGGTTTTCATCAAATTAACATAACTAAATGAGCATTCTAACCTCTAAGGTGATAAAACAATAATATAAAGTATCAGTAAATCCATAGAGCATCAAAATATAATCATCAAATAAGTCTATCACAATGCAGAAAATGAATGGCTATGATAGGCTCAGGGTGAGGCCTCACATCCTCCCCCCCTAGGCATGAACTTCCTCCTAGAGTTCATAAAAAATATGGGAATACTATGCTCTCATATGCATTATGTCCTCCCATGATGTCGTAACCTCATCATAGCAATCCCACTGGACCCTAACCTGGTCCAGCTCTTGGCCTCAAAGTGCTAGTGTCTGGTGACCCAAAATGTAGATGGGCTCCAAAGCCAATTGACCATCCAACTCCACTTGCAAGGAATCCCAATCTATGATATGAGTCTCATCTCAAATATACTTCCTCAACAATGACACATGAAAAACATCATGGATGCATGATAGGCTCGGTGGAAAAGAAAGATGATAGGTGACAGGACCTATCCACTCAAGTATCTCAAAAGGGCCAAAATATGGGTGCAGGCTTAGAGCTCTTTCCAAATCAGATTCGACTCTTATGAGGTTGCACTCTTAGAAAGACTCTATCTCCAACCTGATAACTATGATCTTCCCTCTTGGCATGTGCATACTTCTTCTGCCTATCCTGTACCTCCTTCAGATGCTGACTAATCAAAGTAACTTGCTGCTCCAAATCTTGCACTAACTTAGGACCTAAAGAAACTCTATCCTCAATGTGGTCCCAACTCAATGGTGTTCTACATGGTCTTCCATATAATGCCTGATAGGGAGGCATACCTAGAGAAGTGTGATGCCCATTATTGTAGGCAAACTCCACCAAATGAAGGTACTCCTCCCAACTAGTTTCATGATCCATGACATACATGTGGAGCATATCCTCCAACACCTAATTTACCCTCTCTATCTGACCATCAGTCTTTGGGTGATAAGCGGTGCTAAAATTGAGATTAGTGCCCAAAGCTATCTGTAATCCTCTCTAGAAAGATGATGTGAAGAGAGAATCTTGATCAGAGATAATCTTAAAAGGTATGCTATGAAGTCTAAAAATATCCCGCAAGGAAACCTATGCTACTACTAGGGCTGTAAAAGTGGTCTAAATAGGTGAGAAGTGGGCTACTTTGTTTATCTTGTCAACTGTCACCATCATGGCATCATGGCATCGAGATGACATAGGGAGACCAATAATCAAGTCCATGGCAATAGCATCCTACTACCACTAGGGTGGTAATGCTCTGCCTTAACCCTCTAACACGCAAGACATCATGCCACTATCTCAGCTATGTTCTATCTCATCCTCAGCCAATGATATAACTACCTCAAATATGCATGCATCATCTTGACTCAAGGATGCACTGCATAAGGTGTTCTACGAGCCTCTAACATGATGAAAACTCACAAATCATTAGAGGATGGGACATAGATGCATCCTCTATGGTGTAAAAGCCCATCAAAATCTAGGGAATATCCTAAATATTTACCCTCAAGAGTACTCTGATACTGAATGATCTAACTAACCTCTGCATACCAAACATCCTCATGAAAGTGATGTAATATCTGATCTCTCAATTCAATACCTATTGTCATAGAGTAGGCCCCATGGCATCTCCTACTCAAGGCATCAGCAACCACATTCTTTTTCCCCTTGATGTAGTGAGCATAAAAATCATACTTACATATTAATTCCATCCACCTACGCTAATGTGCATTCAGGTTCAACTGAGTGAAAATATACTACAAGCTCTGATGATCTAAATGGAGATCAAATTAATTACCCAAAAGAAAATGTTTCCATCTCACTAAGACATGAACCACTGTAGCTAACTCAAGGTCATGAGTGGGGTAATTAAGTTCATGAGTCTTAAGTTTCCTAGACTCATATGCAATGGCTCGACCATTCTGCATAAGAACTACTCCCAAACCATCTAAGGAAGCATCTATGCATACAACAAAATCCACTAAAGGATTAGGCACTGCTAGAATAGGAGCACTGGTAAGTGACTTCTTGAGTTCCTGAAAGGCCCTCTCACACTTCTCGGTCCACTGAAATTTATTTCCCTTATGCTGAAGAGAAGTGATAGGATGTGCCACTCTAGAAAAACCCTCTACAAAATGCCTGTAGTAACCTACCAATCCCATAAAACTCCTAACCTCCATTACTGAAGTAGGTGCAAACCAATCCATGATGGATCTAATCTTAGATGGATCTACTGAGATTCCATCTCTAGAAATAACATCCCCAAGGTAATGAATCTATGTCCTATAAAAAAGCACATTTGGACAAACTGCCATACAACTGATTATCTCTAAGACACTGCAATACCTATTTCAAGTGCTCTTCGTGCTCCTCTTCATCCTATGAATAAATCAGGATATCATCAAGGAAAAAAAATACAAACTTATCTAGGAAAGTGTGGAATATCCCATTCATAAGGCTCATGAAAAATGATAGAGCATTGGTGAGTCCAAAAGGTACTACTGTGAACTCATAATGCCCATATCTGGTAGAGAATGCAGTCTTAGGGATATCACTATCAACAATATGTAACTGGTGGTAACCTAACTTAAGATCAATCTTGGAAAACACTTTAGAACCCTTAAGCTGATCAAATAAATAATCAATCCTAGGGAGTGGATACCAATTCTTGATGGTAAACTTATTAAGTTTTCGGTAATCCATACATAATCGCAAGGATCCATCCTTCTTCTTAATGGAGATAACAGGTGCACCCCAAGGTGAAACACTAGGAAAAATGTCACCCTTCTCCAAAATTTCCTCTAATTATATCTTGAGCTCATGAAGCTCACTAGTGGTCATCCTATAAGGTGCCCTTGAAACTAGAGTAGCTCCTAGCACAAGATCTATGTGGAAATCTATTGCTCTACGAGGAGACATAATTGGAAGCTTAGTAGGAAACACATCTACATACTCCTAAAGTATAGGATAATCATCAAGTGATGGTTCCCTTTCCTCATCATCGTCTCTATCACTAATAGTAATAGCAAAAAGTTGGCATCCCTTCCGCATGCTCTACTTGAGATGTATGGCTGAGATCATACGAAGAGAGATGCCTCTCTAAATCCCACAAATCACAATAGGTGTACCATGATCATCAAGGCACTCAATCCTCTTCTATCAAAAATATAACTTATCTTTGTGGGTATAAAGCCAATCCATGCTAAGTACTATGTCATAGGAACCAAGAGGTGTGATACAAAGATCCACAGTAGTGATGAAATCACCAATCTACACCTTGCTATCCTTCACTAAAGAGTTGACTGACACTCTAGACCCTGATGCTAACTCTACTTCCCAACTAACTTCCTGTCTAGCTACCACAAGCCCACAATACTCCAAAACAAATGGAGATATAAAAGAATCAGTAGTACTAGAATCAAACAATATGGTAACACTAATACCACTGATCATACCTCTAGCCTTTATCATTGTGGCCTGGTGCTTGGCCTGGCAGTTATCCATAGCTGTAAATACCCTATGAGACTTTCCCAAGTCTCCAACTGTAGGCTCTGATGCTTCCATATGCTGACCACCTATCATCTAACCCTGTGGACAATCATGAGCTAAGTACCCCATGGCACCACATGCATAGCAAGGACCATGAATGTGAGTCTAAACTCCCTATGGCCTAGAGAACTGCTATCCTCCAGTCCTACTAGAACTATTAAAATAATCATAAGAGGACTGTTGAGTCCATGCTGGGGGTGCATCTATATACTATTGTTTATGATCCTTCCTTGGTCCCTGTGTTTTCCACTATTTGGGCTTAGAGCCCCACTGACCCTGTGGTTTCTATTTTTGGTTTTGATGAGTCTACTATTGTGGGTTCTTATTAAAAGACCCTGAGGAATACCTATTGTTTTTCTACTAGTGACTCTTCTAGTGCCCCTATGACTATGATGCAGTGTTATAGTTCTGAGACCTGTCACGAGCGTCTCTAGACTTACCCTGAATCTCTTCTACAACCAAACCCATCTCAACTACCTCATGAAGGGTTCCTAGAGAGGTCATGCGTACCTATCCCTCTATCCAATCATTAAGTCACTTAAAAAAAAGTTGACTCATAGCTTTTCATCCTTCATGTAGTCTACATAAGGTAACAACTCAAGAAAATAGGTCTGATATTGTAGTATTATGAGTCCCCTCTGCTGGAGCTCATGGAACTCATCAATACATCACTGTCTATAGTGCTCTGATAGGTACCTATCTTAGAACCTCTCTAGGAATATCCCCCAAGTCATAGTGTCCATAGTAGTATTGTTCTTAAATTCTTCCTATTTCCACCATGTGGAAGCACCTCCTCTCAAAAGGTGTACTGCAAAATCAGCCTTAATGTTGCTATCATACCGACTCAACCCAAAGCATCTGTCTAAGCTCAAAAGTCATGCCTTGGCATTTGTACCCTCTATAAAACCATAATACAAAGGTGGTTGTAACTTTAAGAGATCTCTAATATGGTCCCCCTCATCACAGGGTGACCTCTAAAAGAATCCAGGTGGTGGTTTCAGCATGTGAACCGATTCCACCTCATGTGCCCCCTGCCCTTCCTCATGATCTCATGGAGGGCTCCTAGTGCTCTCTCTGGCCTCTGACTTATGTCCCCCAGACAACTGGTGCTCTGACTGAGGAATAACTAGAGGCAACATTTCCTGTATAACCCCGATGAGATTCTGTAAGGCTAACAAGACCTCCTGATTAGGATTAGGTTGTGGTGGTGGCTGATTTACGGCCAATACATAGGCCCTTTGTTCATCTTGCTCATGAACTGAGGGGGCTCACCTAGCTCCTCATCCTCTAATGCATCTTCGAGCTTGACACTTAAGGGGAGGCATCCTAACAATTTCAAAGGCGTCAAAGTTAATTAAGAAATGTAATGGGTTTAGGTTCCAATGTTGAAACCTAGGCTTTGATACCAAGTGTCATGCCCACAATTTTACACACAAAAACACACCGACTTATTTTAAAAAATTTATATTATTACTTATATTAGTAAATAATATAAGTTCCAAAAAAAAAACTAATGTACCACAATAATGTAAACTCCTTTCTTGTATTGTTGGGATAATTAATGATATAAACTTACTTTTGAAGATAAGCTACCATGCATAATAGTATAGATATAAACATTTCTTTCTTATTAGTGATTATTGATCTAATTTAGTCAATTTTTATTTTATATGAGTTTTAAGGTTGATATATTCTTGTTACGTTTTCTCCAAATAATTTTATTATTTCATTAATTACTCTCTCTCTCTCATTATTTTTCATTATATCTATGCTTTATTATATATATATATATATATATATATATATATATATATATATATATATATATATATATATATATATATATATATATATATATATATATATATATATATATATATATATATATATTCCAATTACTTTTAATATAATTATATTAGCTTTATTGAATTATAACTTATTCACAACATACCATTTAAACATATTTCTTAATTTTGAGTTTATTGCTATATTTTAACTACTCCATCATATTCATAAGAGAATATATGATTGATAAATGATATATATTATTAATCAAAATTTACAACTCATAAATATAATACAATATTATATTACAAAATTACAAGGTGAGTTTTGTTTTTAGAACTAATTATTTAAAATCGTAATAAGAATTTAATATTCCATACTTATCCCCTAATTTTTGTATAATAAAAATTAGAAACATTATTTGTCTTTTCTTTGATTCCTTTCTTTTAAGGAAAGATGCTTCAAGTGGAGTGTTATAACACAAAATGTATGACTTTTTTTTTAAATATTTTTTTTTTTCATTTATCTTTAAAACATAATATTTTAATTACAAATGATTATGCTTCTACATGTAAAACTATTGACCAATGGTTAGTTTACTTATTGGCCAATCTAATAATCTCTCTAGATTATTAATATTATTATTTTTCTATATTTTTGCTTATTTTTCTTATTAGAAATGACTAAATTGCACTCCAAATTATTGGTCAAATTTATCTACATAATTTATTTTAAAAGAATAATATCTCCAACATGATACTTTCACATTTACTCTATTCTTAAATTTATTTATTTATTTATTTGCCACAAACTACAGACTACACTTCATTATCATTAAAAATTCTTTTATATATATATATATATATATATTGTTGGATACAATTGTCTAAAGGACATTGTTGGATTAGCTATGTGTTGTCTTTGATGTCACACAAATGTCATATCAATTATCATTCTCAGTGTCTACTGAGCTCAGTCGGTCAGCTAGGCGGTTCTCAGTTTCTACCGAGCTCAATCGGTCAACCAGGTGGTTCTCAGTGTCTATCGAGCTCAGTCGGTCAGCTAAGAAATTTTTAGCATCTACCGAGACCTCTCGGGTGTCAAAAGAAATCATGACAAAAAATAGTGTTAACTGAGTGTCCTCGATTATCAAAGGAAAGTTAGTGGTTACCGAGCTCACTTGGTCTCTAAAAGATGTTGTAGAATTCATTGTGGTTAGCGAGTTCACTCAGTGACCGAAGGAAATCTTTTTAGGATTAATGTTTACCAAGCAAGGTCGGACCTTTAAAGGATTTTTTTATTAAAGTGTGTTTATCCCAGCCGACTATTGTAATGATTTTTAGTGCTGACTTGACAATCTGAATGATTAATCCGAATGGTATATATATATTGAAGGTCAAGTGATGAATAAAAAATACAACATGCAAAAATCATTTTGAAGAAAGGTGTGTATGAATTTTGAAGGATGGTTAGATATCCTTGAGGAGTAGCAAAGATTTATTTAATCAGGAAGGATCTAGTGAAGCAGAACATAGATCTGTAGTCAGCAATTTAGTTGCAGGTCATTTCATTGTTACTCTTACAATTGTAGCAGTGATATCAAAATCTCTTAACCGAGTTGGTTTAACAACCATTTTGTAAATCCTTTAACAAGGTGAAAGTTCCTTTGAATTATTTCAAAAGACCTCTTACAAGGCCACTCCTAATAGGGTGATTAAATCATCTAACAAGGTCGAACTTAACAGTGTGTTTTATAACCTTTTATCGGGTTGGCTCCTAACTGGGCATCACTTCAAAAGAGTGAAAAGAAGTAACTAGTTACATTGGTGGTTTTTCCCATATTGGGTTTCCATGGTAAATCTGGTGTCTCTTGTGTTCATATTATTTTCTTTATTCATGTATGTTAATCAGTGATGAATGCTTAAGAATAGTTATAATTAATATACTCTGCAAAGATAGAGTTTTAGCCTTTCTTTGTATGTTTATCGAGTGGTAGCAGTAAATTATTTAATAATATATCTAAGGGATCAGTGGTAATATTTTTGTGGTTAACTGATTCACCTCCCCTCTCAGTTACTACATCTATATTTCCAACAATTGGTATCAGAGCTTTTGGTGCTTGCAGGAAGGGTTTCAAGGACCTAAGCTACAGATCAGGATGTCTTACAAGAGAGAAATTCCAAGGCTTAACAGAAATAACTTTTCAGCATGGAAAGGTCTCATGAGACTTCACCTAGCTTCCATTGGTGATTCAGGATGCAAATATATTGATCAAGAATATACAGTTCCTACTGGCACATTAACTGTTGAAGACATTGCAGAGAAGAAGAACCATAACACTATGATGATAGACATTGCATCAGCTCTTAGCTATGAAGAATTTGATGAAATCAAAGACTGCAAAACTGCTCATGAAATGTGGAACAAGCTGAAGAAAATCTATAGCAGTGATGACAATGTGAAGAGAGAAAAAGCAGAAAGCCTAAGATGACAGTTTGATCAGATGAAAATGAGAGAAGATGAAAATATTGCAAAATATGTTGAAAGAATCAAAGTAAGTGTTATTCCAATCAAAGCTTTTGGAGGAACAATTGATGATGAAACCATTGTAAGTAAGGTTCTAAGAACATTACTTCCTATCTATGCAATAAGAGTATCTGCTATTCAAGAAAGAAGATGTGAAGCAAATCACAATATAACTTTGGATGCCTTAGTTGGAAGATTGACAGCCTTTGAACTGGATAACTATGACAACTATGTTCCAACTTCTAAAAATATTGAATCAACTTTTGAGGCCAAGCTTTCACTTAAGAAAGGGAAGAAAATCCAATCAAAAAGTGAAGAAGAATCAGAGGAGAGTTCTGATAGTGATCTTGAAGTTATTGAAGCATTACTTGCAAAGAAATATTCAAGAGGCAGAGGAAAATACAAAGGTAAAACTCCCTTAATCTATTTTTCATGTGAAGAAATTGGTCATATTGCAGCTAGTTGCCCAAACAAGAAAAACAAAGATGAGAAGAAAGGTTATAGGTACAATGACAAGAAGAATTTCAAATCATTCAAGGATAAACGTAAGAAAACATGTTTTTTGGCTAAAGATTTGGATGATAGTGAAGAAGAAATTATTTTCATTGCTATAAAAGATGAATCTGATGAGGAAGATGAGATGGCACTTATCTCTCATATAAGCAAGAATGATACATGGATTATAGACAGTGGATGTTCACATCCTATGACTGGTGACAGGACTAAGTTTGAACACTTTGAAAACTTTGATGGTGGTAATATAAGGTTTGGAAACAATGAACCTTATTGTATAAAAGAAAATGGATGAATTTTATTAACCAAAGAACTTATATGTGATAATGCATATTGGGTTGAATGACTAAAGCATAATCTTCTGAGTGTAGCATAGCTAATTAACATTGGATTCAAAGTTGAATTCATGAATGGCAAAGCAAGACTGCTGGATGACAAAGAAAAACTGATAGGATCAGGCAAACAAACCAAAGGTAACCTATTTTATCTTGATCTTGATGAATACTCATGTTTTATTGCTCAAATTGAAGAAAGTTGGTTATGACACAAAAGGTTATGTCATGTAAATTTTGATAACATGATAAAAATAAGCAAATTCAAGAAAGTAAGAGGTATTCCTACTTTGAAGAAACCTAATGTTGGTCTATGCAAGAATTGTCAGATTGGTAAAATGGGAAAGTCTAGTTTTAAAAGTAAAAACTATCAGTCTGAAGATATTTTGGAAATTGTGCATACTGATTTATGTGGACCTATTAGAATTGAGAGCTATACTGGAGAAAAATTCTTTATTCTCTTTGTTGATGATTATTCTAGAATGATGACTATTATGTATTTAAGAGAAAAGTCAGAAGCATTTGAGAAGTTCAAATGGTATTTAGCAAGAGTAGAAAAGGAAACAGGAAAAAGAATAAAATGCTTGAGATCAAACAGAGGTGGTGAATTCATCTCCTATGAATTTAATAATTTCTACATTGAAAGAGGAATCAAAAGATAGGTATCAGCTCTGAGAACTCCTGAGAGAATGGAATAGCTGAAAGAAGGAACAGATCTATCATGGATTGTGCAAGGACTCTAATGATTGAAAAGAACATTGCTATAAAATACTAGAAGGAAGCTATCAACACTGCAGTTCATACCTTGAACCGAGTACAGTTGAGGAAAGACACATTCAAGACTCCTTATGAGCTATGGTATGGCTATAAACCCAATGTAAGTTACCTAAAAGTATTTGGTAGTAAATGTTATATCTTGAAAGAATCTAGAAAAGGCAAATTTGATGTAAAAGGTGATGAAGAAATATTTTTGGGATATTCTTGCAAAAGTAAGGCAAATAGATGTCTAAATTTGTCTACTCACAAAATCATAGAAAGTGCACATGTGAGAATTGATGAGTTTGCAGAAAAGACTAAAGAAGAAAGCAAAAAGGAACCAGAGGATTATAGAATATTTGTTTACATTGAACCTGATACATTGCTAGACACATCTGTCAATAAGGAAACTACATCTACCGAGCCTAGTACAGTAACTGAGTCACAAGAAGAAGTTCAGACCGAGTCAGAGAGTACCGAGTCTTAGTCTGAAGCTACCGAGTAAGTATCTACCGAGCCTGAGCAACCAGAACCTGAAGATGAGATTCAAGAAGATGACAATGTAACTCTTTCAAGAAGCAAAGAACTTGTATTGGCCAAGTATGTCAGGAAGCATCATACACCAGATCAGATTATTGGAAACAAATCAAATGGTACTATGACAAGAAGTAAACTAAAAGGTACATGTTTACTTGCTGATTTTGAACCTAAAAATGTCAAATATGCATTAGAAAATGAAAGTTGGATTGAGGCTATGAATGAAGAAATAGAGAAAATAGAGAAAAATAAGACATGGACTCTTGTACCTAGGCCTAAATATAAAAATATAATAGGGACAAAATGGGTTTCCAAAAATAAGTTGAATGAAGATAGTCAAGTATCAAGAAACAAAGCAAGATTGGTATGTAAAGGATATTCTCAAGAAGAAGGAATAGATTATGGAGAGACTTTTGCTCCTGTTGCAAGATTAGAAGGTGTGAGGACTTTAATTGCATATGCAGCACATAAAGGATTTAAGGTATATTAGATGGATATAAAATCTACATTTCTCAATGGTATTCTTGATGAAGAAGTCTACATTGAGCAACCTGAAGGTTTTATTGATCTAAACAAAAGGGATATGGTCAGCAAATTACACAAAGCATTGTATGGTCTGAAACAAGCCCCTAGAGCATGGTATGAAAGATTACATAACTATCTTACTCAGATTGATTTCAAAAGAGCTAATGATAACATTAATTTATACATCAAAGAAGGATCAGATAACAAAATTGTTTTGGTAGAAATATTTGTGGATGATACTGTGTTTAAAGGAAATGATGATCAGTGCAAAGAATTTTCAGAGATATGAACAAAGAATTTGAAATGTCTATGTTTGGTTAGATAAAAAATTTTGTTGGACTTCAGATTCATCAGAACAAAAATGGTATCTACATTACTCAGTATAAATATATCAGAGAAATACTTAAAAAATTTGGTATGGAAGATTCAAAACCAGTTGGTACACCCATGTGTACTAGACTAAAGCTTACCAAAGATGATGATTCAAAAGAAGTAGATCAGACCTTATACAAATAAATGATTGGAAAATTATAGTATGTAGTGCACACAAGGCCTGATATTGCCTTAGCAGTTGGTATAGTAGCAAGATTCTCAGCAAAACCTAGAGAAAATCACATGATGGCAATCAAAAGAATCTTGAGGTACTTGAGAGGAACTAAAGATTATGACTTGTGGTATAAATTTGGAGGCAATCTGGACTTAAAAGTGTTTACTGATGTTGATTGGGTAGGAAACATTGATGATAGAAAGAGTACAAGTGGTGGAGCATTCTTTCTTGGCAAGAGGTTAGTATCTTGGACCAGTAAAAAGAAAAACTGCACATCCCAATCCATAGTAGAAGTAGAGTATGTTGCTACAGCAGTAAACTACTCTAATATTGTATGGTTTAAACAATTATTGGAAGGTATGAAGGTTGAGATCAAAGAACTAGTTGTTATGTTTTGTGATAATACAAGTGCAATAGATATTTCAAAGAATCTAGTAATGCATTCCAAAACCAAGCACATTGCTATAAAATATCACTTTGTCAGAGAATTGGTGCAGGACAAGGAAATTAGATTGGAATATGTTCATACAAAAGAACAAATTGCAGATATCTTCACCAAGCCACTACCTAAGGATGCATTCTTGTATCTAAGAGGTAAGTTAGGGGTCACTCCCTTGTCTGAGGTTCACTAAATAAATTTTTAATGATGCATCAACCAGAACATGTTGAAGATCAATTAGTTGATGCAGCATAGTTAAGGAATCATTGCATATGAATCAGTAGTTAAGGTACATTCATATTCACCGAAACTGTGTAAGTTGTCTTTGGCATGTGTTGTCAAAGAGGGAGAGTTTGATGTCATTTCAAAAAAATTTAAGGAGAAGAATTTGAAAAGTTAAGAGGGAGAGTTCTCAGTCAGAGAGAGAAGTTTGAGGATGATGGAAATCAAAATGAAGCTAAGGATATGTTTCTTACTCTATGTTTCTCTATGAAATTTCATTGTGTTATGACATGTTGTGTTGCCATCAATGCCAAAGAGGGAGATTGTTGGATACAATTGTTTTAAGGACATTGTTGGATTAGCTATGTGTTGTCTTTGATATCACACAAATGTCATATCAATTATCATTCTTAGTGTCTAATGAGCTTAGTTGGTCAGCTAGGTGGTTCTCAGTGTCTACCAAGCTCAGTCGGTCAGCCAGGTGGTTCTCAGTGTCTACCGAGCTCAGTCAGTCAGCTAAGCAGTTTTAAATATCTATCGAGACCTCTCGGGTGTCAAAAGAAATCATGATAGAAAACAGTGTTAACCAAGCCTCCTCGGTTATCGAAGGAAAGATGGTGGTTACTGAGCTCACGCAGTCTCTGAAGGATGTTGCAGAATACGATGTGGTTACTGAGTTCACTCGGTCACCGAAGAAAATCTTTTTAGGATTAATGTTTACTGAGCAAGGTTGGCCCTTGAAAGGATTTTTTTATTAAAGTGTGTTTATCCCAGCCAACTGTTGTAATGATTGTTAGTGCCGACTTGACAATCTGAATGATTAATCCGAATGGTATATATATATTGAAGGTCAAGTGATGAATAAAAAATATAGCATGCAGAAATCATTTTGAAGAAAGGTGTGTGCAAATTTTGAAGGATGGTTAGATATCCTTGAGGAGCAGCAAAGATTTATTTGATCAGGAAGGATCTAGTGAAGTAGAACACAGATCTATAGTCAGCAATTTAGTTGCAGGTCATTTCATTGTTACTCTTACAATTGTAGCAATGATATCAAAATCTCTTAACCGAGTTGGTTTAACAACCATTTTGATGAAGGGTGCTCCCTTTAATACCACAAACACATAACAGAAATAGAGAAACAACAACAATATGCAAGAATAGAAAATTGGCTTCTTATTATCTCCACAAATGTGGAATTACAAACTTTCAGAATTACAATATGCAAAGTCACATGGGCATTCCCTTACAATATTCTGTAGGCCAAAGCCTTGAATCAAAACTCAGATCTACTACCCAGAACTGTCTTAGACAACACTACAGGCCTTCTTTATATAGACAATTTCCACCACCCGAGAAGATTCCAGAAAATTAGCCTTTAAGGCCGACGATCCTAAGAATTATTTTCTTTTCTTTTCTTTTTACATAGGTTCGGCTAAGAAAATATACACAAAAATGCTTTTAGGTAGCCCAACTTCTGGAGGCCATAACTTTTTAACCGTAGCTCTGATTTTCTATTATAACCACTTTTTGGAAACGCCATGTTGAGATCTACAGTGCTTGACTACGCAAGCTCCAATCAGTCAGGGGTCGACCATGATTCAGAGCCTCTAAAGCCTTCAAAATTGACCTAAAAGATTTCATACCTGGAAACCTCAATAACTTCATCAATACAAATGATGTGGCAATGAAACTCAATTGGTAGGCTGATATGACTAAGATGAACCTCCACTTGTGAAATCAAAACATTCTGAGATCATATCACCAACTTACTAAAAATAGTAAGTTTCCATAAATAGTAGCTCCGCACAAAATAGCCCTTATTGAAAAGCAAAAAGAAATATTTTTTGGGTGATGCAAGATTGCTCTTACACCCAGGATGCTCCTGCATCAAACACCCAGGGTAATTTGAGAAGTGACCCTATCATGACTCAGGTGTGCAGAGGAAAACCAAGACGGTTAACCTCCTCCTTTGTTAGCCATGATGAATCCTCAACAGGTCATCTTTTCCACTTGACCAAATATTCTTCATATGTTTTGTTCCTTGTGCTTCTGCCAACATGACTATCCAGTATGTCCTCAATCTCCTTAGTATTTGAACTAGTTGCTGGAATACTCCACTATGCTGCAGTGATCTCATCGTCAAAACCTCCTTTGTGATACTCTGTCAAATCTAAAATGTTAAACACTAGTGAAATATTCAACTCAGCAATTCTACCTCATATGCATTTCCTGAATCATGCTTCTTTAGTATCTTACATGGTCCAAATTTCTTCATTTTCAACTTGTTATATGTACCAACTGGAAATCTTTCCTTTCGCAAATGAACCATGACTTCATCTCCAACCTAAAATTTATTATGCCTCCTTTTCTCATCTGCCTTAGCCTTATACTATGCATTCATCTTGGTAATGTGCTTCCTCACTTCTTCATGGATGTTCTTCAGATGTTCTGCAAAATCCTCAGCTTCAGAACTACTTATTTCTCCTTTATTTATCTTTCTCAATTCAGATGCATTTCTTGGACTATTCCCATATACAATCTGGAATGGTGATTTACCAGTGCTCCTATTGACATAATTATTGTATGAAAATTCTACCTGTGGTAAAATCAAATCCCATCCTGTTGGCTTGTCTCCAACCAAACATCTCAATAAATTTCCCAAACTCCTATTCACCACCTCTGTCTGTCCATCAATCTATGGATGATGTGATGAACTGAACTTTAAATCTATCTTCAGCTTGTTCCACAATGTACGTCATAAATATCCAACAAACTTAGTGTCCTGATCTGAAACTATGGTCTTTGGCAAACCATGTAGTCCCACTACTTTTCTGAAAAATAATTCTACTACATGAACAACATCATCACTCTTCTTGCAGGGAATGAAATGTGTCATCTTTGAAAATCTGTCAACTACCACAAAAATTGAATCATGTCCTCGGTAAACCTAGAACAAAGTCCATGCTAATATCCTCCCAAGGCTTCTCTAGTACAGGTAATGGTTGATACAACCCTGTATTTTGCTTCACTCCTTTCACCATCTGACATACTCTGCAACTCTGTACAAACTTCTTCACATCTTGCTACAACTGTGGCCAATAATAATTCTCACTAATCAAAGAAAGGGTTTTATCACGACCAAAATATCCATCCAATCCTCCGCTATGCTTCTCTTTGATGAGATTCTCCCTCATAGAACTTCGTGGAATGCACAACTGACTCCCTCTGAATAGCATATCATCCTGGATGATGAAATCCAACCATTATGTCCTGTCTAGAGTAACAGGTTTTGTACAAGCTTTCCAAGCTTCACCAAAATCAGGATCCTCCGGATACAAATTCTTAAGTTCTTTGAACCCAACCACTTCAATCTGTATTTCTATCAACAATAGTTGCCTTCTGCTAAGAGCATCTGCAACCCTGTTAGACTTTCCACTCCTGTGTTTCAAAACAAATGTATAACTCTGCAAAAACTCAACCCATTTCAAATGCCTCTGATTCAACTTTCCTTAACTATTCAAATATTGCAAAGCTTGATGATCAGTATACAAAACAAACTCTTTAAAGAGTAGATAGTGTCTCCACTTCTTCAATGCTTGAACTATAGCATAAAATTCCTAATCATAAACAGAATATTTTCTCTTGGCATCATTTAACTTCTCATTGAAATAAGCAACAGGTTTATCTTCTTGGCTCATAACATCTCCTATTGCAGTACCACTAGCATCACAGTCTACTTGAAACACCTTATTAAAATTTGGAAGTGCTAAAATAGGTTGTTCTATAGCTTTTTGTTTCAACAACTGAAAACTCTTTTCTGCCCCATTAGTCCACTTAAACTCTTTTCTATCCCCTCTCATTGTTTTAGTCAAGGGTCCACAAATACTGCTAAAATTTCTGATAAACTTTTTGTAAAAGCTAGCTAAACCGTGAAAAGATCTTACCTCAGTAGCACTCCTTGGAGTAGGCCATTCAAGGATAGCCTGTACCTTCTCTGGGTCCATTTTTAGACCTTCTGCTGAAACTACAAATCTCAAATACACTAATTCTTTCTTCACAAAACTGCACTTCTTCAAATTAATCAATAATTTCTCATCTCTCAACTTCTCAAACACCATATGAATATGCATCATATGCTTTTCTAATGTCTTACTAAAGATCAAAATATCATCTAGGTACACAATGACAAACTTACCCAAAAATTCTTTTACAACCTCATTCATGAGCAGCATGAAAGTGCTCAGTGCATTGGTTAGCACAAAAGGCATGACTAACCACTCATACAATCCTTCCTTTGTCTTGAAGGTAGTTTTCCATTCATCTCCTTCTCTAATCTGAATCTGGTGATATCCACTCTTCAGATCTATCTTTGAGAAATACACAGCTCCACTCAAACAGTCCATAATATCATCCATTCATGGCAATGGAAACCTGTACTTGATTGTGATCTTGTTTATTACTCTAGAATCTATACACATCCTCCACTCTCCATTCTTCTTTGGTGCTAATACCGCTGGTACAGCACAGGGACTCAGGCTCTCATGGATCAGTCCTTTCTGTAACAACTCATGCACTTGTCTATTCAACTCCTCACTTTCTGCAAGTGTCATTCTGTGTGCTACCTTATTCGGCAAACTCGCTCCTGGGATCAAGTCCATTTGATGACTGATCTTCCTGACTTGTGATAATCCATCAGGCACATTATTGGATACAATATCCTGAAACTCATTCAACAAATCTGTAACTTCTACAGGAACATCTTCTACTTCCTCTTTACTAGCTTTTGGAATTAAAGCAAAACATACATGCTCGTGCCTCATACCATCTAGGAAATTTATTCCATCAACAAAAGTTATTCTTGCACTACCACATACCTTTTCTTCTATGTCATTCAATGAATTTAGCTTATGTTGCACTCCATCCTTTGTCAAGGAATAGGTATTCGCATGACCATCGTGTACAACACATCTGTCAAACTGCCATGGTCTACCTAACACCATATGACATACATCCATAGATATAATATCACACAGTACCTCATCATGATATCCACCAATCTTGAACTTCACTAGGAATTGTTCATTGACCATGACCTTGTGGTCATCCTGTACCCAGGCAATCCGATATGGATGTGGGTGTTTCTATCTCTTGAGCTTCAACTTCATCACCATCTCTTCTGACACCAAATTGTTAGTGCTTCCACTATCAATAATCACATCACAACACTTACCCTCACATTTGCACCTGGTGTGAAACATGCTCCTCCTTTGTTCAGGTTCATTCTCACCACTCAAAAGGGCTCTTCTGTTAATCAACATTTCTCCTCTTTCAGCATCTTCAGAATTTGATGATCTGGCATTTTCATCTACATGTGCAACTCTGGCCTGGCCTTCATTTCTCCTGTCTGTTCTGCCTTGGTGCTGAGGACATTCAAATGCCCTATGATCTTCTTCTCCACATTGAAAACATGTTCCACAGAAGCCTCCTCTTCCAGATCCTTGTCCTCTTCCTCTTCCTCTCTGATCTCTATTACTCTGATCCTGGAAGCGATTGGAATTATTTCCTCTCTAGTTCTGACTGCTACTGGCTGCATCCTTCTTTTTCAGATCTTCATTTCTACTACCATATGAGCGTCCACTAGATCTTCCACCATGACCTCTTCCATTTTGTCTGCTCTCAAACTTCTTGTTCAACTTTTCCTCTACTTTTAGGGCAAAATGGTATGCCTCCTCAATACTATTCATTCGAACCATATTCAACTCTTCCTGAATGCTTGACCTTAACCTATTAAGGTATCGGGCAACTTTCTCCTTGTTAGCTTCTGCATGGCCTGTTCTAATGAGGATTCAATAGAACTCCTCTGTAAACTCCTGAACAGATCTTCCCTCTTGCTTCAAACTTTTTATTTTCTTCAGTAGATCAAGCTCATAATCAACAGGAATGAACTATCGCTTCAATTTATCCACCATTCAATCTCATCTTGTGATTTTATCTTTCCCTCTTCTATTTCTCTCCAACTGAACCTCTTGCCACCAGATATTTGCGTGGCCTTTCAGTCTTGTCTTCATAAATTTGACCCTATCAGGTTCCTCAACATCCTCATACTCAAAATATTCTTCACATTCATTGATCTAGTCGATCAATTCTTCTGGGTTAAGATTCCATGAAAATGTAGGAACCTCGATCTTAGGTCTCTTCCCGATCTTGGAAAGGGCTCGAAAAAATTTTTATTCTTCTGGGTTCAGAAGTTCACCTTCTCCTTCCTGATCAAAATTTTCTTTTGCTTCATCATCACTTTCTTCTCTTACATTAAGATTCATTCCTCTATGAATCTGCTCTTGCAATGCTCGCATTTGTCTCTAGAGCTCTCTAACCTCAGGTGTCACAACACTAGCTCTTCCACCGCGTTCTCTTCGTGGAGGCATCCTCACGCTGCTTGCTGAAACCCTAACCATAGTCCTAGTGCAAACTACCTCACAATCGGTGATTTGTTAACACACTCAGGAACTCCTACTCTGATACCACTTGATGAAGGGTGCTCCCCTTAATACCACAAACACATAACAGAAACAGAGAAACAACAATAATATGCAAGAACAGAAAATTGGCTTCTTATTATCTCCACAAATGTGGAATTACAAACTTTCAGAATTACAATATGCAAAGCCACATGGGCATTCCCTTACAATATTCTGTAGGCCAAAGCCTTGAATCAAAACTTAGATCTACTACCCAGAACTGCCTTAGACAACACTACGGGTCTTCTTTATATAGACAATTTCCACCACCTGAGAAGATTCCAGAAAATTAGCCTTTAAGGCTGACGATCCTAAGAAATATTTTATTTTCTTTTCTTTTTACATAGGTTTGGCTAAGAAAATATACACAAAAATGCTTTTAGGTAGGCCCACTTCCAGAGGCCATAACTTTTTAACCATAGCTCCAATTTTCTATTATAACCACTTTTCGGAAATGCCATGTCCAGATCTATAGTGCCTGATTGTGCAAGCCCTAGTCAGCCGGGGGTCGACTATGATCTGAAGCTTCTAAGGCCTTCAAAATTGACCTGAAAGATTTCGTACTTAGAAACCTCAATAACTTCACCAATATAGATGATGTGGCAATTAAACTCAATTGATAGGCTTATATGACTAAGATGAACCTCCACCTATGAAATCAAAACATTCTGAGATCATATGACCAACTTACTAAAAATAGTAAGTTTCCATAAATAGTAGCTCCACACAAGATAGCCCTTATTGAAAAGCAAAAAGAAATATTTTTGAGTGATGCAAGATTGCTCTTACACCCAGGATGCTCCTGCATCACATTTTGTAAATCCTCTAACAAGGTGACAGTTCCATTGAATTGTTTCAAAAGACCTCTTACAAGGCCACTCCTAATAGGGTGATTAAATCCTCTAACAAAGTCGCACTTAACAGTGTGTTTTGTAACCTTTTATCGGGTTGGCTCCTAACTAGGCATCACTTCAGAAGAGTGAAAAGAAGTAACTAGTTACATTGGTGGTTTTTCCCATATTGGGTTTCCACAGTAAATCTGGTGTGTCTTGTGTTCATATTATTTTCTTTATTCATGTATGTTAATCAGTAATGAATGCTTAAGAACAGTTATAATTAATATACTCTACAAAGACCGAGTTTTAGCCTTTCTCTGTATGTTTACCGAGTGACAACAGTAAATTATTTAATAAGATATATAAGGGATCAGTGGTAATATTTTTGTGGTTAACTGATTCACCCCCCCTCTCAATTACTGCATCTATATTTCCAACAATTAATGTCGATGTAACATTCTGCATACAAAATTTCCTAAAACCTCATAATATTTGAGCTGAATTAATAAACCCAAGATAAATCTCATTTTTTTTACTTTTCACTCAACAAACAAACCCTAATGTGAGCCCTAAATATTTTCCCCACTTCTTTTATTTTTGCTAAATCTCCAACGAGAGATAGCGACTTGAAGAATAGGGGCATCTAGGAAGAAGAATCAACAATGCAATAGGAGGAACGTCAAGTCTAGTGCAATGATGGCTATTTTTTTTCAAAATTAATTTCACTAATATATTTATTCTTTTCCCCCATTTGCAACAGTTGCAATGTAGGTGAGAAGAGACATTAGAGGCTACACAGGGCAACACAGATGACGTTTGGCATGAAATCTTAGTTTGGTCACAGATCTAGCCTAGCATAAATTTAGATTTTAAATGTGTTTAGGTATTTATTTATTTTTTAGTTTGGTTTCTGCCAAACAAGAGATATCAATGGCTAAATGATAAAACTACCCCACAGTCCATTTTTTGAATACTCCGTGCCATATGTGCCATAAGAGTGAAACATATTTTATTGCTTGACAACCCTTAAGGAAATAAATTTTCCAAAAGATCTTCTCTAGATGGGACATCATAGACACTGTATTTTTAATTTATCTCGAAAAGTAAACTAACTTCTCATTCAGATTTATTTGATATGCGATGCACAGGATGTTTACATCTATTTAATATACAATGTTTGCAGGGTTTCTTTACCCTGCATATCTCTTTCTTTTAAGTTTCATGATATTTTATTTCGCATTTAAAATAGAGCATAGAAAATATTTATATAAAATAGAGCACCCAAATTTTGTTTCTTTTATAGTATTGCTTTCAGAACTACTGTAAATGATCCCATTTAATAACTGATATTTGACTATTCTCTTTTGTCTGTGACATTTAGAAATAATAATAAAAAATCACCTTTTCTACACAATATTTTTTTACTTTAGGTAATAGCATTAAATATTTACTATAAAATTTACAGAGTATTTTTTTTTCTAATAATAATATATAACAAGACAAAAT
This sequence comes from Chamaecyparis obtusa, assembly GCA_027943335.1. Classification (NCBI taxonomy): domain Eukaryota; kingdom Viridiplantae; phylum Streptophyta; class Pinopsida; order Cupressales; family Cupressaceae; genus Chamaecyparis; species Chamaecyparis obtusa. The sequence continues at coordinate 164,837 of BSBK01003520.1, read as the reverse complement.
ACGTTGAAGCCTACAAAATTTCTCACTATGATTACAGAATGAATAGCTTACACTACTTAAACATTTATGTAAATAATCATTATTTTATTATGTAGTGGTGTATTATAGAATCACCTCAACAATAGCATTCATATACAGATATTGAATAATAGAAAATTTTCTAAAATACATACATGATAAAGAACATATTTAAAAATAAATGCAAGCACACTTTCTAGCCTTGTTTTTTTTTTAAGAACATAAAAGAAATATCATTTAAATATGTTTTTTTTTCTTCCAAATGAAAAAGATGAACAACATATTTTTACAACTGCATCATAGATTTTACAACTTGAAGGTTATACAACTTGTAATATAGTTACAATAAGAAAATGCATCATTTGTTTCCTCTTGCAAAACTAGAAACAATAAAACTTTCATGTCTTCATCTTTGAACTCCAAGAAACTCTATAAATAAAATTTCCAACTTGACCATGGAGTGCTCACCTCCCAATCTAAGCTTCTATGAAGTCACCCCCAAGCTTGGGGAACTATCACATAGACAAGGTTTCACAATCAAGCAAACCAAAAACGTCAATAACACATTAAGCACATTAAAATCCCACCCAAGGCTACAACAAAGAGTCTCCAATTGACTCAAAAATTTGGGTGAAGGTGGAACCAAACCCAAGGGGAGAAAGCACATTTCATAGAAATAAAAGACAAGCCTTCTCTTGGTTTTCTCAACACACATCTTGCCACAAAATCCCAACACAGTAAAACTCCTTATAATCGCCATGTTGTCAAGCCATACAACCTCTTATGACCCCGAAAAAGAAATGGCTACATGGAGCCCATACATCCATGTTTCTTCCATGTCCATACCAAGGACAGACTCTACACCCATGGTTGTCCCAAAATTCCCTTCACCCCCAAGGCTACTCTTCCCTCCCAAGGGTGAGTGTGGCCTTGAGAAAACTCCCTTAACAAAACAATACAAACAAGAAATTACAAAAGCAACAAAGCTTCACATTTACAAAACAAAAAGGCTTGCACAACAACAAGTACAAGTTTTTCATTAACATAAACTACACAACATAAAAAGATTCACAAACATAAATACATAAGAACACAATAACTATATTTTACATGCAAGAATGAAAATATTCTTGAGAGCTCTTTCACATGAAAACATCACAAGTAGAATAAAGAATTCCACCAACTTAGATTCAAGCTTATGGAAGAATTTTGATGAAGAGCCTCCTCTTTTTCCTAAGTCTTCTTCTCCAAATTAGCAAGGTCTCCAAATCTAGAGAGTGGGTGTCAAATTCTTCAAAAAGAAGAGTCCCCTCTAAAAAGGCCTCCACACAATCTCCTAGGAATAGGATCTCATTCTCATTGGATGGTCTTCCCATGTTTCTTACAAGGTTTCCAAATATGGACTCCTAAAAAGGTTGGCCAAAAAGGTGGACCAAAGACTTGCATCACAATTGTATGGAGCTCTAACCAAGATCTTGCTTCAAAAGTAGATTTTCGACCATTTTGAAAATCCAACTTTTGGAGGGGTATTTTGGTCAACTATGGGTTATCCTATGGTTAAAAATGCCCCTTACCCATAGGTATATCAACTGGGCTTACTAAAAATGGCCTAAACACACCCCTAGACACCTTTTAAGGCCCCTCAAAACCCATGTAAAGCTCAAATTCGAAATTCATTAAATGACTCCACCTCAAGCTCCCTAACCAAGGAATTTTCATTGGGAGCCTCAAGGTTACTATCCTAGGTTGATGGGAATCCAATCCCAAAGTGGACATGTCATGGCCACAAGTACACACACACGTGTCAAGTGACACAAACAAAAATGACACATCACAAGCCATGTGGCATATCCACTTGGGCATTCTCAACATTAATTACATTTATAATTACATAACAATTAAACATATAAACTAAATACATTCATGCATAGTACTTTCACAAATTAAATATGATACAACAAGGTTTTTGCTTCTCACTAGAAGCAACCTTGGCTTGAAATAATTTACACAAAAGTCTATGCTCTGGTTCCCCAAATTTACGATGGCCCAATTCCCTACACACTAAAGTCCATAATTAGTAGTCCAAGGAAATAAATACATGTAAATTCATAACATTAATAATATAGATAATTTATCTGAAATAGCATAATTCACATGGCAATAATCCTTCATCTATAACATACATACAACTCATCATGAAATACATAATTCATCACTAAATTAAGCTTATAACATAATCATAGCATAAATAATTTAATTGCAATTAAATATCATCATGACATTATAATCATTCATAAAATCTAATTAATCACACATAAAGGTTCCAAATAGATATCATGGTTTTCATCAAATTAACAGAACTAAATGATCATTCTAACCTCTAAGGTGATAAAACCATAATATAAAGTATCAGTAAATCCATAGAGTGTCAAAATATAATCATCACATAAGTCTATCACAGTGCAGAAACTAAATGGCTATGATAGGCTTGGGGTGAGGCCTCACAATGATGATGGTACAATGATGTAGATGAATACATAGCTAGATCACAAAACTCAATCTCCTACCCTTATGGATGCAATGGTCTATTTTCAATTCAATGATCTTAGTCACATCGAGCTCCTAATTGGGTGATGTAGTCCAAGGCAGGAGAATCGCCGATGGAGATGTCCTAGCCCCCTAGCAAATAACCACACAATGGAAAATAATAACAATACAGAGATATAGATCCACACAATGCCAATACTCATAATAGAATCATTATATTTTCATCCAACATGCCCAGCTATAAGGCCTTCCAGGTTACGGCCAAATACAATGAAATTACAATAGAAACTCCACAAGATCTCGCAAGATCCAAACCAAACCCTAGCTAGCCCAGATTCATCCACTGGTAGGAACCCCCAAGGAAGATCTAAACTTGTGCTCGCAAGCCCACCAAGCAATCCCCTTGTTTCCCAAGCTGCAGCCACTAGCTCCTCTCAAAACTCGCTCCTCTACCTCTTCCTCTTCTCCAAGATGGATGAATAATGAATAATGACTTCCCCCACAACCCCTACTTATACCAATCTAAGCCACAGGTTGGCCCTGAACATAAATTAAATACAAATACCAAAATTAAATGCCACAAGTCAGCCAACAACAGTAATTAAATGCCCAAAATAGATGTCTTAGGAAAATCTCTATATCTCCTATCTCTAGATGAATTAGAACTTGTGCTTTGAACCGTAGGTATAAATATAGGCCCTCTTCAATCCTTGAAATTTTTAGCCTCTAACTCTTTATGGAAAATTACTTATACAGCCTAAAATAGGCACCAAATTTCTAAGCAAATCTGAGCTCCTCCTAGGCCATGCTGAGCAACCAAGACCATGCCAAGTGCCATTAAATACATCAAAGTCAATTACCCAAGACCCAACTAGGTTTATCCAACTCTACCAAACCCCTCACATATGAAATTAAGTCCACACAACTCCATCAAATCTCCTAAACATGTAGGATAGCCAACTACCCTGGGATGCTTCTGCATCAGACTTCCTAGGTGCAAAAAGAAGTATGCCTCATACTTTGACGCCAGATGAAATATCTACAACCATCTTCATCTTCACAAAAGGCTTCCACTCCAACAGGGAAAATAGAACCAACATGCAAATCATCCAAATCCGCATCCATCTGTCAACCACTAGAATCTCAACCATCCAATCAATATGCTCACTCCCAGGAACAAACTAAACATAGTGCCCCACCAACATTCTCTGTATCTGATCACTACCAACAAAAACAATATCCTTGAACATGAAATCCATGTCACCAACATGCAAGCTCAAATCGACAATAGGAGAAACATGTAAATCCTCAACCATGTCAACCACCAATAGGTCCACATCAGGAACATACAGATCTGTAGTATCATGTAGATCCTAAACCACATCAACAACTAGTGAATCCACACCAGCAATATCCATATCAACAACATCCACATCACCAACATATGGATCATCACCCTTAGTAACCTGATTATCCACAACCAAGTGCTCCACAATTTCCATGTCAAACTCAACCAACTGATCATGAAAACCAATCTCAATCACAGCATCAACAAGGTTAGGAAGCTCCATAGAAACATCTACAAGTTTCTCTGCAGGTTCTGCATCAGCCTCCACACACTGATCAACAAAACCAACTTCTAGCTCGACCTTGCTATGCCCTCTTCTCTCTCGAACAAGTCTTCTAACCGGCCAGACAACTCACTTCCTGATTGGTAGACTCCAGCTCCGCAGTTTCAAAATCTCTCAAACTCTCTTATGAAATTTATCTAGAGATGGATCACTCTCAACCATCCCTTCCTTAACTTGATTAGTCAATCTAGCTTCCAACCGAGCACAAGTCTTTGAAATATTCTTCTCCACCACATCATGGAGTTTTGCAATCATCTTAGGGTCCAATCTTCTTATAGCCATCTTCTAAGATCTTCGCAAACCCCTTGCAATGAATCACCAACTAGATCCAACCTTCAACTAGGTCCTAGTGCAAACTGCCTCACATTTGGCGCTCTGTCCACACACTCAGGAACAACCTTCACTCAAAAAACTCCACCCAAGGTCCTGGTGCAAACTGCCTCACATTCGGTGCTCTGTCCACACACTCAGGAACAACCTTCACTCTGATACCACTTGATGCAGTGCAAGGTAAGAGAATCCCTGATGGAGATGTCCTAGCCCCTAGCAAATAACCACACAATGGAAAATAATAACAATACAGAGATATAGATCCACACAGTGCCAATACTCATAATAGAATCATTATATTTTCATCCAACATGCCCAACTGTAAGGCCTTTCGGGTTATGGCCAAATACAATGAAATTACAATAGCAACTCCACAAGATCTTGCAAGATCCAAACCAAACCCTAGCTAGCCCAGATCCATGCACTAGTAGGAACCCCCAAGGAAGATCTAAACTTGTGCTCGCAAGCCCACCAAGCAATCCCCTTGTTTCCCAAGCCGCAGCCACTAGCTCCTCTCAAAACTCGCTCCTCTACCTCTTCCTCTTCTCCAAGATGGATGAATAATGAATAATGACTTCCCCCACAACCCCTACTTATACCAATCTAAGCCACAGGTCGGCCCTGAACATAAATTAAATACAAATACCAAAATTAAATGCCACAAGTCGGCCAACAACAGCAATTAAATGCCCAAAATAGATGTCTTAGTAAAATCATGATATCTCCTAGCTCCAGATGAATTATAACTCATGCTTCAAACCGTAGGTATAAATATAGGCCCTCTTCAATCCCTAAAATTTGTAGCCTCTAACTCTTTGTGGAAAATTACTTATATAGCCTGAAATAGGCACCAAATTCCTAAGCAAATCTGAGCTCCTCCTAGGCCATGCTGAGCAACCAAGACCATGCCAAGTGCCATTAAATACATCAAAGTCAATTACCCAAGACCCAACTAGGTTTATCCAACTCTACCAAACCCCTCACATATGAAATTAAGTCCACACAACTCCATCAAATCTCCCAAACATGCAGGATAGCCAACTACCCTGGGCTGCTCCTGCATCATTGGGTTAATCCAATAGGTAAATGTCTTGAACCAAAAAGTTCAACATTATCTTCAAGGAACAACATGACCTTCATCAACAATGAAATTCCAGTATGATCCAATCTTTCACCTTAGTACAATGAAAACACATGCCTTAGTAATCCTTTCAAAAAAATTTGAGAAATAGATTCTTTCATCTAATATTTATTTTGTAGAAACACCTTGAAGGAAAAATGAAACACTATCAAAAGGTCAAGCCCTTAATATGGTTGTAAACATGTACAAGAAAATAACCTACATGGGTGACTATTAGAGGTTAAGTCCAACTTGACAATGCAATAAGAATTTGGAGCATGGGTAAGAACCATTGGGTGTCGGGATGAGATTCCTAGAACAATGATCTCAAACTTAAAAGCATTTTAAGATATTGAACAACTTGAATTTATGAAAAAATAACCATAAGACTCTCACTATTACATTATTTAGATAGTTATGATAGTGATTATATAATCAGTCTATTAGAAAAATATGAAGTGCCTCAATCCAAGAGTTTTGGTATACTATTTAATTCCTTACAGTCTCATCGTATTATGATTTTATTTTTGAAACTCTAATACAAGACATTCATAGTATTTTCTTCCTTTTTGTGTAATGAAGATCAAAATGTAACTTATTTGTAAGAAATTGTCACAATTGCACAATAACGCCTTGAATTGGTCAAAAGGGTCAAATCATGAAAATATGCCCAATGAAAGGTAAGAATACTGTAAATTGTCATGTGTATTCCATTTTGAGGCCTCCCAATCTAAGCTCACCCCTAGAGAATATTCAAGAATGTGATATACATGATTCTGTTAAACAAGAGAAGAAAAATAAATTATATGTTAAATAGTGTTTGAATTAGAAGGCTTTCTTAAGACAAAATTTGTATCTATTAAAAAATATAATTGAAACCAAGGAATTTTTATTATCCAAACATAAAGAATTATTTTTTATCTTGGCCTTTTTTGAAACCCTAATCTTGATTTCTCATCCAAAGGTGAGGCATTTTTTTTTATCGTGGCATATTTTCTCTTTTATAGAAGAGCACAATAACAAAGTTATCATTTCTAGATTATAGAATGTTTTTTCTACAATCACAAGTGAATATATAGACATGGAGATATTCATTCTTTTCCAAATAAAAATCCACATATCCAAATCCATAATAAAGACATAAAAATTAAACCCCTCATAACATATAGGTGGCAATGAAAATGCAGGGATCTTTATTGCAGTAGGATCTCCATCGCGATAGAGCCCAATTTTTAATAATGTTGAAGATCAAGTTGCTATATGTATATTGAGTTTCCTATAATGAAGAGTTTCATGAGGAATACATTTGTGTGTTGAGGCAAGGGAATGAGTGAACCATTAGAAATTTATTATGTTAAAGTATTATTGGTGATAGGAAGAGTGGAAGAGTCATTGTGGAGTAGCCCTAATAGGAGGGACATGTTTTTCTTTATAAATGATTAAGTTGTGTAAAAGGTTTATATTATTCCAATGTGAAGTTTTTAACATTGAAGATCCTTTTCTAATAAATTTTGATCTCATCTACTTCATAGACTTAGCTAATTCCCCTAGAAAACTTCACATGGTAATTTATAGCAGTAGGGAAATAAATAAATTTGATTATGTTTTAAATATAGATAAGATGAAGCTAATTAATTTATTACATGTAAACTAATTAACCTATCTACACCATCTCACCCACCAACATTAGAATTAGGCTACCCAATCAAAGCTAATACCTGGAGTATATTCAAGGATGAGATGTACACAATTTTGTCAAACAAGAAAAGAAAAGTAAACTATTTTTTACATTCTAAATTCAAGTTCTTTCTTAAGACAAAATTTCAATCTATTTAAAAATGTATTTAAAAAGAAGGCATTTTTATCATCCAAAGATGAGGCATTTTCATTTATATTTTTGAAACCCTAATCTTGATTTATCCTCCATAGGTTAAGCATTTTTTTTACTGTGGCAGATTTTGTCTTTTACATAAGAGCACAATAACAAAGATATAATTTCTAGATTACACAATTATTTTCCACCATTCCAAGTGAACATATACAAACATAGATATATTCATTCCTTTTCAAAGAAAACTCCACATAACCAAATTCATAATAGAGCCATAAAAAATCAACCCTTGACAACATAGATGCAGTAACGAAAACACATGGATCTCCATGGTGGCAGTGATCTCCATGGCGATAGAGCTCCATTTTTTCTACTTCACAATGGAAGAGCTCCAACTATGAACTTGTAAAAATGGAAAAGTAAAATTTAAAAAGGTGTTGTGTTTAAAGGTACTTCCTTTATTTTTATTTCCTACCAAGTCATTTTTATCATAATGTTTTGCCTTTATTTTTCTTTTGTACCAAGTCTTTTTTAATCAATTAGATTTGTCTTTGATTTATTTTTGTATTAATGTTTAACAAGTAAGGTATTTATTAATTGATTTATTAATCATTTAAAAAGATATAATATTTTGAAGGAAAAAAGATATAAAAGAATTAGGTTAGGTTTTCTTGAGTTTTATTTTATTTTATTTATTAAAAAAATATTTGGTCGACAGAATCCATAAGTATAATCCAACATGAACTCTAATCTTGATTAAACCTCAATTAAACCATTACCTTAAATTTATTCTATCCCTAACACTATTCTCTTGAATCTTAAGTTTTGCCTTAACCATAATTAAACACATAGATGAATAAAACCCTAATCCTCTTAAATAGTAAGTTTATTTGAACTCTACCACTAATTGAATTATGGACCCGACATTAATTAACCTTGAATGGTAACTTTAGTATAGCTCGTCTTCTAATGGAAACCTCAACTCCCATTATAAACCTAATTTAACACTAACTCTAACACTACTTATACTATAATCCTTATTTAACCCTAACCCTAACATAACCTTAACCCTAACTAAAATGGATCCCTAATTATAGATGAAATATTTTCCTTGTAACTATAAATAGACCCTAAGGCTAATTGAAATTTACTCTTAAACTTGATTAAAAATCGACCATAATTTTTATTAATCACTAACCCTAATTCAAAACTAAATTTAAATATAAACCTTATTAATCCTCAAATGCAACCCTATCCAAACCTTATTATTAACCTTAACTCAAAGTTTCTCCATAATTAAAATATAACCCTAACCTAACTTTAATATTAACATAGCTTATTTGAACCCTAATGGAGTAGTTTACTTAGACTAAACCCTAACCAAACCATAATTATAACCCTAATCAAATATAAATTGTAACTTGAAAATTGAATTATATTTTAATGCTAACTATAATTTAACCTAATTATAACCATAATTGAGTATACAATTAAAATGAATGTGTTTTATAACAATATTTATAATTTTTAAGTTAGAATGTTCAACCTTCACAATAGTATATATAAATATGATGGAATGCTCCTATCTTATTTGAATGTTAGAGAATTGAATATAATTTAATTCAGTTTAATATTCAATAAAGATCAGGTTTAGGTTTGAATTTGTTCAAGGCATCCAAAATTCAATTTTGGTGAGGGTTAGTATTCAATTTAGTTTGGTGTTATAGTTAAGGCTAAATTATTTATTACATTTTAAAGAAAATATTAAATTAACAAAAAAATGTACATCTTATTAAAAGTTCAAATTAAAACAAAAATAATTATATTAATAAAAACATAAGTATTAATAAGATTGACTATTCGTGGAGTTACAGTTGAGGCTTGGTCAGTCCATTGTGACCATTTCCAATAGTGATTTACCTTATTTTTCATGTTCCAACAAGTTATAGTTATGTTTAAATCCCTCATGAATTTTAGAAGGAAGAATGGAAGGTTAAGGTCCTAATTGTGCCTCCTATTGGTTAAGTAAGATGAAACAAGTTTTCTAAATATTTCAAAATTAGTACCCCTATCTAGGCATCACAAAAATATGGTTGTGTTACCCTAATTTTGTTGGTAATTTGGCTAAGTAGGATATCAAAATGTTGTCATTATCGAAACATATACTCAACATTAAGACAACATGATCAGAGGAAGCAGTTCTGTATAAACGCACTTGAAATTTGTCTAAGTATAACAGTATTTTCCAGTATTCATAGAGATAGTTTTGATTAGCGATGTTAACATAAGAAGGTTTAGTGCATGCACACTTGAACAAGGATCACTCTATGCATATCAAAGCCACATCTAAGAGTACAAGTCTATAAGACATGTACAAAAACAAATATTAATGTTTTATAGAGACAGTGTGAGCTAACCTAGAACATAGCAGTAGTCAGTTTATAATTATATTGAGTTAAGGGATTATTTTGTTTATCAAAATAATGACTTAACTAATTAGGGATGACATCCTATATGTTAACCCTAAGGTAGCATATAATGAATTTATGTTTTGAGAAAAGTATAATGTATTGTGAGCCGACATGAAAATATTTTGTAATAGCTTGTATATGAGTGAGAATAATGTAATGTGAAATACATAGCAAGTATAAAGAAGTTGATATATGAAGTGAAATTGCAATATGTTATGAAGAAAGTTTTCTATAGAAGAGTGGAGAGCCTACAAAGCTAGATCAGAATAATAAAGTTATTCGACAACAGTAAAAGGTTTTTGTATATTACCATTTATCTAAAGTTATCATTGTATATTGCATGTTTGGATAGTGAGTACATCTTGTAGACATTTTTGTTTTATAATACCAACTCCTAACAGGGTTAAGGCTTCTAAAAAGGCCTAGAGTCCTTTAACTAGGACAAAGACTAATGAAGGGTACTCCCCTTAATACCACAAACACATAACAAAAATAGAGAAACAACACAAATTTGCAAGAACAGAAAATGGGTTTCTTATTATCTCCATAAATGTGGAATTACAAATTTAAGAATTACAATATGAAAATCCACATGGGCATTTTCCCTTACAATATTTTGTAGGACAAAGCCTCAAATTATTAACACTACTCTGAACTACTCCCAACTTCCCTACACAACACTACGTGACTTCCTTATATAGATAATTTTCCACTACCCAAGAATTGTTCCACAAATTTAGTCATTAAGGCTAACTTCCCTTGGACTTATTTATTTTTCATGATTTTTACAATAGGGTTGGCTCAAAATTATTAAAAAATATGTTTTTAGGTAACCCAACTTCCGAAGGCCATAACTGTTTAACTGTAGCTCTCTTTTTCTACTATAACCACTTTTTAGAAATGGCAGGACTTGATCTACAGTGTCTAATTTGCATAAGCTCTAGTTAGCTAGGGGTCAATTGTGATCTAGAGCCTCTAACACCTTCAAAATTGAGCTCAAAGATTTTGTACCCAAAAACCTCAATAACTTCACTAATATAGATGATATGACTATGAAACTAACTTGATAGGCTAATATGACTAAGATGAATCTCCACCTGTGAAATTAGAACATTCTGAGATCATATGACCAACTTACTAAAAATAGTAAATTTCCATAAATAGCAGCTCTGCACAAGATAGCCCTTATTGAAAAGAAACCAAAAATATTTTGGGATGATGCAAAATTTCTCTTACATCGATGATGCTCCTGCATCAGACACCTGGGCTAATTTGAGAAGTGACCCCATCGCAAATCAGTTGTGCAGAGGAAGACCAAAATGGTTTACCTCCTCCTTTGTTAGAAATGATGAATCTTTAGGAGGTCATCCTTTCCATTTGACCAAATATTATTCATATGTCATATTCATGTTCCTTGTGCTTCTACCAACATGACTATCGAGTATATCCTCAATCTCATTGGTAGCTAAAGTAGTTGCTGGAATATGACACTGTGCTTCTATGATCTCATCTTCAACACCTCCTTCATGATACTCTATCAGATCCAAAATGTTAAATACTCATGAAATATTCATCTCAGTGTGCCATTCTACCTCATAGGCATTTCCTGAATCATGTTTCCTCAGTATCTTACATGGTCCAAACTTCTTCATGTTCAACTTGTTATATGTACCAACTGGAAATCAATCCTTCCAAAAATAAACCCTGACTTAATCCCCAACTTGAAATTCCTTATGCCTACTTTTCTCATCTACCTTAGCCTTGTACTCCGCATTCACCTTGGAAATGTGCTTCCTCACCTCCTCGTGGATTTTCTTCAAGTGTTCTACAAAATCCTCAGTTTCAACACTACTTATTTCTCCTTTATCTATCTTCCTAAACTTAGATGCATTTCTATGACTACTTCCATATACAATTTGGAATGGTGATTTACCAGTGCTCCTATTGACATAATTATTATATGAAAATACTATCTTTGGTAAAATCAAATCCCATCCTATTGGCTTATCCCCAACCAAACATCTCAGAAAATTCTCCAAAATCCTATTCACAAGCTCTGTATGTCTGCCAGTCTCTAGATGATGTGATGAACTGAACTTCAAATTTGTCTTTAACTTCTTCTATAATCTATGCCAGAAATATCCAACAAACTTAGTTTCCTAATTTGAAACTATACTCTTTGGAAAACCATGTAATTTCACCACTTCCTTGAAAATAAATTTTGCTGCATGAACAACATCACTAGTCTTCTTACAAGGAGTGATATGTGCCATCTTTTAGAATCTATCAACCCTGCATTTTTCTCCACTCCTTTCTCCATCTAACATATTCTGCAATCTTGTAGAAACTTCTTGAAATCTTGCTACAATTATCGCCAATAATAATTCTCATTAACCAAAGAAAGGGTTTTATCACAACCAAAATGTCAAGACAATCCTCCCCTATGCTTCTTCTTGATGAGATTATCCCTCATATAAATTCATGGAATGCACAATTGACTCCATCTGAATAGCATACAATCCCAGATGATGAAATCTAGCCACTTCATTCTATCTAGAGTAATAGGTTCTATACAAGCTTTCCAAGCTTCACCAAAATCAAGACCCTTTGGATACAAACTCTTGAGTTCCTTGAACCCAACCACCTCAATCTACATCTCTATCAAAAAAAATTTCCTTTTGCTAAGTGCATCTACAAACCTTTTATAATTTCCTCTTTTTTGTTTCAGAACAAACATGTAACTCTGCAAAAAAAAACCCATTTCAAATGCTCTGATTCAACTTTCTTTGACTATTCAAATATTGCAAAACTTGATTAGTATACAAAACAAACTCCTTAGGAAGAAGATAGTTGTTAATATGATTTAGAACAATAGAGAGGGGGGGGTGAATCAGTTGTTCTTAGGTCCAGATGTATAAAACAAACTTTAAAACTCTTCAACGAATTAGATCTAATAACTAATAGCTACTTGGTCATTACTGATTGCATAATATAAACATATAACAGTGTAGTCCACATATCCAATAGTATCTAACTTGTAAAACATAGAAATGTTCAAACCAAAATATTCACACAAGTATCAACACCAGGATTTATAGTGGAAACCCAATTTGGGAAAAACCACTTTGTAACATGTTACTATTATGTTCACTCTTCTAAAGTGAGCTCAATGAAAAGTGAACCCTGTCAAAGGTTACAAACACACTGTTAGGTGTGACCTAGTTAAAGGATTTAAACCACTTTGTTAAAAGTGTGCCTTATTATAGTACTTACATAAAATCCATTAGAATGCAACCTTCTTCAAAGGATTTATACCTATGACTGTTAGGTCAACCTCTGTTAAAAGGATTTTGACTGATACAATGGTTAGAAAGTAGAAGTAGTATTGATCTAAAAAACATACAACTCACTTTGCAAATATCAGATACAATTCCATACACATATGACAGCTTACTGACTATGAACCTTTACCATCTCCATCACTGATCTACTCAGAACTCTCTTCAAGAAATCACAACACTTCTCCTTCAACCTTCTCTACTTGTATAGTCAATAACATCAACAATACTTCCACCATCCTCTCTCTCTTCTTCAACCTCTAGCTTAGGTTTCCTTAATACTTTCTCTATTAGGTCAATACATCTATTTTTGCTTAATCTCCTTCATAGATCTTAGGGTTAGGTCAGATTCATTGAATCCTTCCTGCTTTATGTTCTTCAACTATCCTTCTAGAAATATCTCAAATCTCTTTAAAGATTTACAATAAAACATTTTACAGTGCATTAAATGCTTTCATACAATCAATAAATAAAGTCAACACATTTTACATAATCCATGAATTCAATGATGTCGGCTAGAAATCCAAAGTCTCCCTCAAATGTAAAATACTGACGCTCAGTCAATACTGTGTTCAACTCCTCAAGCTTAGTTAGAAAGCTTGGTCACCTCAAAAAAAATTTCCTCAGCTAATACTATCTTCCTTAACAATTAACTAATGTTCGGTCAACATTGAATTTACTCAGCATATACTAGCTTGGTTGACACTATCATCACTTAGCTTAAACTAGATTTATTCACTCTTGCTCGACTAAGCCTACCAGTTTAGTATTCATTCTTACTTAGATAAACAATACATTGGTTTATCATTGTGCCACATAATCAAGTACTCATTGAGGTATCAAGATAACTCAACCTTTCCTTAGGTGCTATTGTTACTAGCCTCGCCTTTCCCCTTAGCAAAAATCAAATAGATATAGTACTTTCTTAAATAGCAACAGTCTTACCAGTTAAGGTTTGAAATCAATGACAATACAACAATTTCTTCAATTGCAGTTTCCAACAATCTCCCTCTTTGGCATTGATGGCAACACCAAATGAATATCACATGAATTACAAACCAATCCAAAACTTATATGTCCATCAGAAATATTTATAATATCCTTGGCTTCATTCTGATGCAAAATCAATTAGCCATACTTGTATGACCGTCCATTGAATTTCTCCCTCTTACTTGATCTTTCATGAAAAATTTCATTCTGTATATTCATCTATGATCATCTCCCTCTTTGACAAAAATGCCAAAGCAACAACTAAAACATGCATCCTATAGATGTAGATATCATCTTTTCAGTTCAGTAATAATATTTCTCCCTTTGTCATCTTTGCTTATGACTAATTCTTGGCTTTTCTATTCTTTTCACAACTCTAGACTGCTCCTATAGTGTGACCTATCTCTGCATCAACTTGTTAGATACTCATTTCAACACATTTTATGCAGTGCTCCTAGCTTGACTAGGCAGCCTTAGTTAGGGGAAGGAGCCCTAATTGACTTCTAAGATATTCATGAGATTCTTTAAGTAAAGCTTTAGTGAATATGTCTACTAGTTGTTCCTTTGTATTGACATATTCCATTTGGACCTCTTTATCTTGTACTAGTTCTCTCAAGTAATGATACTTGATGGCAATGTGTTTGGTCTTTGTGTGCATCACTGGATTCTTAGAGATGTTGATAGCACTTGTGCTGTCATAGAAAATGACAACTGGTTCAGTGATTTCTTCTTTCATGCCTACCAACAATTGCTTTATCCATATCAAATTTGAACAATTCACAGCTGCAACCACATACTTGACTTCAACAGTAGATTGGATAATCCATTTTGTTTCTTGCTTGTCTAGGAAACTAATCTATGTCCAAGAAAGAAAACTCCACCACTAGTACTCTTTCTATCATTTACATTTCCTGCCCAATTGGCATCTATATACACTCTTAGTTCAAACTTTTCATGCTTCTTGTAGTACAATCCATAGTTAGCAGTCCCTTTCAAATATCTCATTATTCTTTTCACAACCATCATGTGAGTTTCCTTAGGATTGGGAGAGAATTTTTCCACAATCCCAATAGCTAATGCAATATTTGGTCTTCTATGTACAACATATTGTAGCTTTCCAATCATAGATCTATACAAAGCCTGGTTTACTTCTATATCATCATCATTTTTAGACAACTTTTGTCCAGTAGCCATGGGAGTACTTATCGGCCTTGAATCTTCCATACCAAAGGTTTTCAGCATCTCATGAACATATTTAGACTAGGTGATGAAAATTCCTTTCTCCAGCTGATATACTTGTAAACTAACAAAAAATTTGATCTCCCCAAACATACTCATTTCAAATTCAGTTTGCATTTCATTTAAAAATTTCTTACACAAGGCATCTTATCCATGAAATATAGTATCATCTACAAAGATCTTAGCTAACAAGATTCCTTTATGTTCTTCATCTTTCATGTATAGATTGATTGTGTCATTTGTCCTTGAGAATCCAATCTGTATTAGGTAGTTGTGTAGTCTCTCATACCATGCTCTGGGAGCTTGCTTTAGTCCATACAGTGCTTTCTTCAATTTGCAAACCATGTGTCTTTTGTTTGGATCAACAAATCCTTCTGGCTGTTCAATATACACTTCTTCTAATATACCATTTAAAAATGAAGACTTAACATCCATTTGGTATACCTTGAAATCTTTATAGGCAGCATATGCAAGTAGAGTTATTACTCCTTCCAATCTAGCTATAGGGGAAAATGTCTCCCCGTAATCTATTACATCTTCTTGTGCATAGCCTTTGCATCCCAATCTAGCTTTGTTTCTTGTGATATGACCATGCTCATTCAGCTTATTTCAAAATACCCACTTTGTCCCAATGACATTCTTATTTTCTGGTCTTGGCACCAAAGTCCAAGTATCATTCTTCTCTATCTGGTCTATCTCTTCATTCATTGCTTCTATCTAGTCTTCATTTTCTAATGCCTCCTTTGTTGTCTTTGGCTCAAATTCACATTTTAAATATGTTGGATTTCTTGTCTTGCTTCTAGTCAAAATTCCAATATCTTTTTCTCCAATTATCTATTCAAGCTTGTGATGTCTCCTTACATATTGTGCTAGAATAGGTTCTGCTCTCCTTTCATTTTACTCATCAGGTTCACCAACAAGATTATCAGATTCAACTTCTGAATGCTTGGCAACCTCTCCCTGATACTTGGTAGCTTCTTCTTGTCGCTCAACATGTTCTTCTTCTCTCTCTCAACATTGTTTTCTTGATGCTTGACATTGCTTACCAGAGACTTAGCATTAGGTGAAAGTCTATCACTTGCCTCTCCTTCCTCTATATTCCCAAAAAATATGTAATCTTTTAGTTCTCTTTTACTGTCAGCTTCATTTTTCTTTGCATACTCATCAACTTTGACTTTCACACTTTCCACAATTTTGTTAGTGTTAGAGTTCAAACACTTGTAAGCTTTACCTTTTTTGGAATGGCCTAGGAATATACCCTCATCGCTTTTAGCATCAAATTTTCCATTTCTACTATCCTTTAGTATATAGCATTTACTTCCAAAAATTCTAAAGTACTTTACATTAGGTGTATACCCATTCCATAACTCATAAGGTGTTAGATTTGTACCTTTTCTTATCTATACTCAGTTAAGAGTATAAAAAACTGTACTTAGAGCTTCTTTCCAGTACTTTTGTGCAACATTCTTTTCAATCATTAATGTCCTTGCACAATCCAAGATAGATATGTTCCTTCTCTTTGCTATATTGTTATGTGGAGGAGTTCTAGGTCTAGATATCTATCTTTTGATCCCTCTATCATTGCAAAATAGATTAAATTCATTGGATACAAATTCTCCACCTCAGTTAGATCTCAGACACTTCAGGTTCCTACCTATCTACTTTTCAACCTTAGCCACATACCACTTAAAAAATTGAAAAGCATTAGATTTTTCCTTTAAGAACATTACATCCATCATTCTAGTATAATCATCAACAAACAAGATAAAATATCTAGCACCATGATAGCTTTGTACACCCATTGGTCCACAATGGTCGTTATAAACCAAATCTAGCGTATTCTCAGAAGTAAAAGTTTTTCTCTTGAAACTAGACTTTGTCATCTTACCCAACTGACATTCTTTACACATTACATTCTCAGTTTTCTTTAATCTAGGTAGACCTCTCACTTTCTTTTTCTTACTAATTTCTACCATATTATCAAAGTTAACATTACATAGTTGCTTATGCCATAACC
Source organism: Chamaecyparis obtusa (assembly GCA_027943335.1). Taxonomy (NCBI): domain Eukaryota; kingdom Viridiplantae; phylum Streptophyta; class Pinopsida; order Cupressales; family Cupressaceae; genus Chamaecyparis; species Chamaecyparis obtusa. Next base: position 147,305 of record BSBK01003520.1, on the reverse strand, counting down.
AAATATCATCAAGTTGTGCAAACATACATATTTCTTCAGATAGGTCTAGATAGAACAAATTACCTCTAGTTTGTTATCCACTTCCAATATGTTCACTAGTGGCATCAAATATTTTGGCCTTTCTATGATGAAATTCCACTCAGTAGCTAGTTTTATTAAGCTGTGCAATACTCAATAGATTATAATTAAGACCCTCAACCCAATAATAATTTTGACAAGTGATCTTATCAGTCATCTTAATCAATCCTTTTCCTCTAAAAGGACATGGTGCATCATTACAAAATTTCACACTCCTACCTTTATAATGATCTAAGGTATAACACTTACTCTTGTCACCACTCATATGATGTGAACAACCACTGTCAATAATCCATTTATCATTTTTGTTCACATAAGATATCAATGCAATTTTCTCATCCTCATCAGATTCATCTTTCATTGTAACATAGACAACCTTAATTTCAAAATCATCACTATCAGTGTTAGTCTCTTCTTTGACAATATAGCAGGATTTCTTACCTTTTCCTTTGTATTCCTTGTATCTTCGATAGCCTCTTTCTTCTCTTTTTTTTTTATGTTTTTTGTCTCTTTCTTCATCCTTATCATCCCTATCAGGACATCTAGTAGCTATATGACCAACTTTATTACATGAAAAACATATAATAGGGAGTTTACCTTTGTACTTTCTTTTTCCCCTTTTTAGACTTCTATCCATAAGAGCTTCTATGTCCTCAGGTTCTTCATCAGATGTTTCATTGTCACTTTTACTTTCACTTTCACTAATGCATCTTTCTTTTTCCTTCTTTGACTTACTCAGAACCATTTGTGACTTAAAAGTAGATTCAACATTACCAAAAGTGAAGTTATCATAGTTAGAAAGTTCAAAAGCAGTAATCTTACCAACCAAACTTTCCAACGTAAGATAATTGTTAGGGTTGCATCTAGATTCCTGAATTGTAGAAATTTTGATGGCATAGATAGGAGACAGAGTTCTCAATACTTTTCCTATTACAATTTCATCATCAATAGTTCCATTTGCTCCTCTAATAGCATTTAAAACTTCTTTTATTCTACCACAATATTGTGCAATATTCTCACCTTCTTGCATTCTCATTTCATCAAGTTTACCTCTTCGGCTCTTGGCTTTTTCTCTCAATACATTTATGTCACCACCATAGATGTTTGAAAGGGTGTCCCACATTTGCTTTGCATTACTATAGTCTTTGATGTATTCAAATTTTGGATAACCTAGGGTAGACAGAATCTCCAACATTGCTTGGTGTGCTCTTGTTTGGCTTTCATTTCCTCGGTAGTCAGAGGTGCAATAGGTGTGACATAGTCATGTTCAACATAATACTTTGTAGAATCACCAATACTAGCCAGATGCAACCTCATCAATATTTTCCATGGAGGGAAGTTTACCTTATTCAGCTTTGGTAACTTATTCTTATACATCCTCATCATTTGCTTCAAGTACCTTCAAACTTGTTCTTTGTAAGCACCAACAGCTCTAATACCAATTATTAATATGATTTAGAACAACATAAAGGGGGGGGTGAATTAGTTTTTCTCAAGTCTACATGTATAAAACAAACTTTAAAACTCTTCAACAAATCAGATCTAATAACCAATAGCTACTCGGTCATTACTGATTGCATAACAAAAACATATAATAGTGTAGTCCACTTATCCAATAGTATCTAACTTGTAAAACACGGAAATATTCAAACCAAAACATTCACACAAGTATCAACATCAGGATTTATAGTGGAAACCCAATTTGGGAAAAATCACTTTGTAACATGTTACTATTATGTTCACTATTCTGAAGTGAGCTCGATGAAAAGCCAACCCTATCAAAGCTTACAAACACAATGTCAGGTGTGACCTAGTTAAAGGATTTAAACCACTATATTAAAAGTGCACCTTGTTATAGGACTTACATACACTCCATTAGAATGCAACCTTGTTCAAAGGATTTATACCTATGACTATTAGGTCAACCTCTATTAAAAGGATTTTGACTGATACAATGGTTAGAAAGTAGCAATAGTATTGATTTGAAAAACATACAACTCACTTTGCAAATATCATATCCAATTCTAGACATATATAATGGCTTACTAATTGTGAACCTTTACAATCTCCATCACCGATTTGCTCAGAACTGTCTTCAAGCAATCAAAACACTTCTTCTTCAACCTTCTCTACTTGTATAGTCAATAACATCAACAATAATTCCAACATTCTCTCTCTCCTCTTCAACCTCTAGCTTAGATTTCCTTAATACTTCCTCTATTAGGTCAATACATCTTTTTCAACTTAATCTCCTTCTTAGATCTTAGGGTTAGGTCAAATTCATCGAATCCTTCCTACTTTATGTTCTTCAGCTATCCTTATAGAAATATCTCAAATCTCTTAATAGATTTACAATAAAATGTTTTATAGTACATTAAATGCTTTCATACAATCAATAAATAAAGTCAACACATTTTCCATAATCCAAGAATTCAACAATGTCATCTAGAAATCTAAATTCTCCCTCAAAAGTAAAATATTGACACTTGGTCAATACTATGCTCAACTCCTCGGTCTTCATTAGAAAGCTCGGTCACCTCAAAAACTATTTCCTTGGCTAATACTCTGTTCCTCGGTAATTAACTGATGTTCGGTCAACACTGAATTTACTCGGCATATACTAGCTCAGTCAACACTAACATCACTCAACTTAAACTAGATTTCTTCACTTTTTCTCGGTTATACCTACAGTTTAGTCTTCATTCTTATTTAGATAAATAATACATTAGCTTATCATTGTGCCACATAGTCAAATACTCATGGAAGTATCAAGATAACTCAACCTTTCCTTAGGTGCTATTGTTACCAACCTTGCCTTTCCCCTTAGCAACAATCAAATAGATATAGTACTTTCTTAAATAGCAATAGTATTATCAATTAAGGTTTGACATCAATGACAATGCAACAATTGCTTCAATTGCTATTTCCAACAATATTGTCTCCACTTCTTAAATTCTTGAACTATAGAAAACAATTCCTGATCATAAACATAATATTTTCTCTTGGAATCAACTAACTTCTCACTAAAATAAACAACAGGTTTACCTTCTTTTCTCAAAAAAGCTCCTATTGTAGTACGAATAGCATCATAGTCTACTTGAAACACCTTATTAAAATCTGGAAGTGCTAAAATAGGTTGTTCTATAACTTTTTGTTTTAACAATTAAAAACTCTTTTATGCCCATGTAGTCCACTTAAATTCTTTCCTATCTCCTCTTATTGTTTTAGCCAAGGGTCCACAATTATTGCTAAAACTCTTGATAACCTTTCTATAAAATGTAGCCAAACCATGAAAAGATCTTACCTTAGTAGCACTCCTTGGAGTAGGGCATCCAAGGATAGCCTTCACTATCTTTGGGTTCATTTTGAGACCATCTACTGAAACTAAAAATCCTAGATATACTAACTCCTTCACAAAACTGCTCTTCTTCAAATTAATCAACAATTTATCTTGTCTCAACTTCTCAAACACTCTACAAATGTGCATTATATGATCCTCCAATGTCTTACTAAGGATCAAAATATCATCTAGGTAAACAATGACAAACTTATCCATAAATTCTTCCAGAACCTCATTCATTAGCTACATGAAAGTGCTTGATGTATTGGTTAGCCTAAAGGGCATGAAAAACCACTCATATAGTCCTTCCTTTGTCTTAAAGGTAGTCTTCCATTCATCTCCTCTGATCCAAATTTGATCCAAATCTGATGATATCCACTCTTCAAATATATCTTTTAAAAATACATAGCTCCACTCAAATAGTCCATAATTTCATCCACTCATGGCAATGGAAACCTGTACTCGATTGTGATCTTGTTTATTTCCCTATACCATGCACACATCCTTCATTCACCATTCTTCTTTGGTGCTAATACTTGTGGTACAACACAGGGACTTAGACTATCTCGAATCAATCCTTTCTACAACAACTCTTATACTTGTCTGTTTAACTCTTCACTTTCTATTGGTGTCATTCTGTGTGTTGCTTTATTTAGAAAAATAGCTCCTAGAATCAAAATCATCTAATAATTGATCTTCCTTATTGGGGTTAATACATCAAGCACATTATCGGATACAATATCCTAAGACTCATTCAACAAATCTACAACTTGTATAGGTACATCTTCTACTTCCACATTACCAACTTTTGGAATTAAAGTAAAACACATACGCTCATGCCTCATAACCTCTAGGAATTTTCTTCCATTAGCAAAACTTATTCTTGCATCACCACATACCTTTTCTTTAGTGTCCTCTAATGGATTTAGCTTATGTTTCACTCCATCTTTTGTCAGGGAATAGGTATTCGCATGACCATAATGTACAACATGCCTATCAAACTACCATAGTCTACCAAACAACGTATGCCATGCATCCATAGGCATGATATCACATATTACCTTATCATGGTATCTTCCAATCTTGAAGTTCACGAGGCACTGCTCATTGACCATGACCTTATGGTCATCCTGCACCTAGGAAATCTCATATGGATGTAGGTGTTTATGTCTCTTGAGTTTCAACTTTGTAATGATCTCTTTTGACACCAGATTGTTAGTGCTTCCACTACCGATAATCACATCACAACGCTTATCCTCACACTTAAATCTAATGTAGAATAAGCTCCTCCTTTTCTCACATTCATTCTCACCACTCAGCATTACTCTTCTATTAATTAGCATTTCTCCTTTTTAGCATCTTCAAAATGTGATGACTTGACATTTTCATCTACATGTGCAACTCTAGCCTAGCCTTCAGTTCTCCTATTTGTCCTTCCTTGGCATTGAAGACATTTAAAGGCCCTATGACCTTCTTCTCCACAATTATAACATGTTCCATGGAAGCCCCCTCTTCTAGATCCTTTTCCCCTTCCCCTTCCTCTTTGATCTCTATTATTCTAATCATGGAAATTATTGAAATTGTTTCCTCTCTGATTTTGACTGCTACTAGCCTCATCCTTCTTTTTCAGATCTTCATTTCGGCCTCCATATGAACCTCTACTGAATCTTTCACCATGACCTCTTCCGCTTTATCTTCTCTCAAACTTCTTGTTCATCTTTTCCTCTACTTTTAGGGAAAACCAGTTTGCCTCTTCAATACTATTTATTCGAACCAAATTCAACTCCTCTTGAATGCTTGGGCTTAACCCATTAAGGTAGCAGGAAACTTTCTCCTTATCATCTTTTGCATGGCCTATTCTGATGAAGATTTGGTATATTTCCTCTATATACTCCTAGATAGATCTTCCTAATTTATTTAAACCTTGCATTTTCTTCAATAGATCAACCTCATAATCAACAATAATAAATTGTCGCTTCAATTTATCCACCATACAATCCCATCTTCTGATTTTCTCCTTTCCTCTTCTATTTCGCTCCAATTGAACTCTTTCCACTAGATGTTTGCATGACCCTTCAGTCTAGCATTCACAAATTTGACCCTATCAAGATCCTCAATATCTTCATACTTAAAATATGCTTCTAATTCATTGATCCAGTTGATCAACTCCTCTAGGTTAAGGATTCCTAAAAATGTAGGTGTTAGGAATGGGAACAGTGAGAGGGGGGGTGAATTAGTGTTCACTATATATTTATCTTTTTACTTTAATCTTTAAACTGAACTTAAATACTTAAGTATTGAAATGAACATCAAAAACATGAAATCAACACATAACACCAATATGGTTATAGGAAAACCCAAATAGGTAAAAACCCCTATGGGAATTGACACCCACTAATATTATGTACTAGTGTTTAGTGATCCTTGTTAGAAGATCCTTAACGCTATTAGGAGTTTCTATACAATGTATTAAGTATAGTAGACCATGTTGAGGTCTAGACCCTATTAGGATTCTTCTACAAGAGTCCCTATTAGGGAATTGGATGCACTATCATAGAGCTCACTGCTCAAGTGGTGAAGGCTACAACGTTCTAATCTTAGATACACACTATATATGTTGGATGCACTGCCACAGTGACACTACTTGTCAAATCAGTTCCTTTGATGTGCTAATGCTTTGACCTCTTACAAATATTTAATACATCTTATAGACTCTTCGCACACTTCTTCTCTTCTTGTAACAACTCTATTCCAACTTCCATGCTCATTACAATGGGCACATCTTATATTTATATGCGTATACAAAATAAACAACTAGGTCAACCCTTAAACCTATTACATACAACACTTCCAAATGAATTGGCTTAAGCATGTTTACAATCACACATATATACATGTTGGAAACCTAATTACAATAGGCACATAGCCTTTACATCATTAGAATATAGCCAAAACTCAAAATGATAATAGTCGGCTGCTTACTCTATTCTTCACTAGCACACATTGGTTGTGCAACTTCAACTGCTTGTATCTTTCTCATACTTGCATATCTAAACATCTTCTCATAGACTAAGCATGAATATATTCTAACGAACTTAACTTCTAGGGCACACACCATAACTCAGTTGTACACACGTGTGCTTATGCTCTGACCTGCAGGAACTCTGTATACTATCCAGTCTTCAACACTTAACCGATTTATGATCTTCTCATTAAGTGCGCTAACTCCAAAATACTATATGACTTCATTGCCATAATAAAAACACTATATTAAGTCATATACATTAGTATATCCAACTTTCTAACAATCTCCCCCTTTGTCATTCATGACAACAAGGGAATATGGCCAAGTTCCTAGCTATCCTTAATATAATTTGTTTTTTGTCTACTATACATACACTTATATCTCCCTATACATATTATGATCAATATTATATAAACAACTCCCCCTTTGACACTAATGACAAAGGTGTTTCAAAAACTATATCTACACATACTCGCTGAGGGAAAACATCTGGATATGCTATCTTTAGATTTTGGATCTCCTTCTTCCAAAATGTGATCAAAGAGTTTACTATCTGGAGATGGGCACATAGTGCATACTGTAGCTTCTCCATCTTCACCAAGTCAGTGCTAGGACCATGATAATATGTTACTATTGTGGCCTCTATGTCCTCGATGTTCTGATTGAGTATATCTAATGAGGGTGAAAGAGCATTCCTGAGCTATGTTTTCCTTGCCCTGGTCTTTGACATTTCTTTTTCTACCTTCTCAATCTTATCTATTTTCCCTTGGTATACATTATTACACATGTTTACATTTGTGGATGTGTCTTTCACTAAACTCTTGACTTTCTCAGTCATAGCTTTTGCCTCTTTTATTTTGTTGAAATGGGCATTAGTAAGCTTATCTCGATCCATGCATTTTACAAGGACTATTCTTCCTTGATCTACAAACTCTTTTAATGATGCTTGACCAGTCTTGAGTGAGCTTAGGTCAAGTGCAAAGTGGCTCATTAATTCACTCAACCTATTCTTCAGGTACTTTTCTTCTACAACTAGGGATGCAGATTCTTCAAGGCTTGAGAAATTACTTTTGAAATGTGAAATGACTATACTCACATCATCAACAGAGTGTATCTTTGACACTTTTTTGTCCTCTAGCAACAAATTGTTTAGAATGTTTACTGATTCTACCAGGAGGGGATTCCTCATCACTTGTTTTTCTTTGGCCTTTTCCATGGCTAGGACGCTAAATTTTATCAAATCTTCTTCTCTCCATTAGTCCAAACTAGATGTGTCAGGTTTCAAACTTGACAATAATGCTGCTGAGGGAGTGATGGGAGTGCTATCCATCACTTCTTGTTTTTCCTTGACTAGTTCAACTGATAGTTTATTACTCTCTTCTTCTATTTTTGTTTCTTTTGTATCATCAATCAATACTTGTTCTTGATGAGTGGGAGGTGTGTTGCTGCATAAGATTTCATCTTCTCGTGTGCTCACAGAAGCTTATTCAAACTTATCTAACTCAGTGCCAGTGGCTACCATGGCTATCTCCAAATTATTAATGATAATTGTGTTTTCTTTTTGTGACTCTTTAGTGGGTACAGACTTATTTGCCTTTGATTTCACTTCCACTACCAATGCTAAATCCTAAGGACCTATTACTGATGCATTAATTGGCTTTGCCACCTTGACTTCCTTTATGGATACTTGTTCTTTGGGTGTAGAAGGAGGATACATGTGTCTATTCATAAAGACCTTTTTAAAGGATATCTCTATTTCTTTGGCAACTAATTCATATTTTTTATCCATTATATTCAATGTTCTTGTCTTGGTCTTGAGGTGAGGCTTCACCAGATCTAACAGTAGTGATTTTTCTTCTAAGAAACATACTGTTAGACTTTCATCTAGGATATTTTCTCTTATCCTAAGATCTTCTTCAATGGCTTGTTTCTTTAATGACTCTAGGATATTCCAAACTTTGTCTGGAATCATTGTTTTTAGTTCCAAGACTGTCCTTTTTGAACTTGATCATATGCTTTATGATTATGCCATGAATCTCTAACTTGTCAGTTTCATTGTATTTATCATAGAACTTACCTACCTAATCTAGTCTTCCCTCATTTATGATTCTTGTACTCAACACTTTTAAACTATGTCTGAAACCTACCTCAGGAGGAGCTTGAGTGTTCTTTCTGCTTCTTGTTTCTCACAAGGATGGATGACTAGTGCTAATCTCTTTTTTCCTCTTTTCCATTGACTTATACTTTGGAGGATTTTTAGGGTCAATGGTTTCCTTGGACACAAAGGGAGTATCATCAATTTTATCCTTTTGTTCATCAGATTTCTCTATCTTTACCTTCTTCAACTTTGGATCATGTGACTCTACATTTGCTGCATCTATGCTCTCTAATTCCAAATCAATCTTTTGTTCTTTTTCTTTGTCTAGATCTGCTTGAGACACTCCATGTATTCTCAAGATCTCTGAGGTGACTTTAGCAACCTTTCTTTTTGTTTCTACACTATTTAGTTTAGCATCTATCTCTCTTATCTTCTCCTCATAAGTTCCCCATCTTGGCTCATTAGGGTCAGTAGGAGCTGAAAGAAATAATTGAGCATATTATTCTAAAACTTGTTTGTCTACTTCATATCCAAGTGGATGAATCCACTTTGTTCTAGGTACAACTTCCTCCATGCATGTTGTATCTATTTCAACCATGAAACAAATAGTATCCTTGTATTTCTCAACAATGTTTTCTAGAATTCTATATCTCATTTGCATCTTGGCCTTGAAGGTCTTCAATTCCAATGTTATGTAATCTCTCAATGTACTCTCAATGGATTCCTTGTAAGATATTTTTGGCATGGTTGGAATGGACTTGTCAAAATATGAATCTGATACTTTGCCAACTATATGAAGGTACATGTAAATGATCAAAGACCCAAACTTGAATATCTTGGTCTTATCATGCTTGATTTTCTTGATGTTACCAATCAACTATGCATGCAAGATCTCACATAGATTGAACTTTCCATCTTCCTTCACAAGTCTAATGGCTGCTAGAATTGTGGCCGTAGACACACTATTCACCCTACTGGTGTGTTGAAACCTATATCCAAGTATCATGGACATCAATTTGATGTCAAATTTCTCAATAGGCTCAATTGTCATCTCACACCTATTACTCCTTGACTTACATATTTTCTCAACAATTTTCCTAACATCCTTTCCTATAGGAAGGATGACGCCAATCTTAGGTAGGCATGTCATCTCATATATTAGGTCACTAGTGATTCTTATTGGCATATTACCTATCCAAAATAGGTCATCGTGAATTCTTCTTGGAAGTATTTTAATCCATTCTATCTCATAGAACTCATATGTCGTAGCATACTCCACTATAGGGTGATCATTCCACTTCACATATTCATCCAAGAAGGTTTTGTCTAGTTTTAACATGGTCTCCATGTGTGCCCTTAATCTATCCAATCCTAATGGTTCCTTCTTATAGTAAATGTATGCCCTAATGTCTTTGACATGCATAATGCCCATAGGTGTATGGGAGTATACTCCCTCTAAATCATCTAGGGTAGACTTAAATGGATTCTTCTTAAACACATATCTTTTCTTTCTACAACATCAAATACTATGGGAGTGGCCATCACTTGTTTTATTGTTTTCCAAATATTCTCTAAGATAATCTAAAGACTTCTGAATCGGCATGATGAACTAGGGTTTTTGCAACCAGTCAAATGTACTGCTAATCACTGATAGATCAATCTACAAGTCTTCACAATAACTTCTAAAGATTTTTTTGCTCTCCAATCGCTCTGAATTTGAATGCAATGAGTAATCAAAAAGATTTCTGTGTACTTAAAGTGAAAATTTTTCCATTAATGCTTTCCATATAAACCAAGCTGTCACTTGGAAATTTCTATCTTTTATTTTGTAAATAATCAACTAGTGAAGTTTTCTCTAGTTTCCAAAAGCTTAAGTCCAAAGGCGCATACTCTTAGAGTGAGTATACTAGCCACTCAGGGGTCTAGAGCTAAATTAGCTCCCCCTATGGCCCTAAGGGCCATTCATCTAGATGTAGAGGGTGCGTCCACTATGGATGCATCCAATACATACTCATCAACTTTTTCCTTCTTTCCTTCTGACCAAATCAAGCTTGCATCATTTGAGGTTTTTTAAAATTAACTTCTCCTTCAGAATGCAATACTGGTTCTTTGGTCTTTTTAGGGCTTTCATGACCTTGCGTCATTGATCTAAAGAGCTTTGAGATATTTCAAGCTTTGTTACAAGAGTGACAAATGATTGGAGGCCTTATATTCCTTGGCACATTGACATGGGTCACCATCTTACATTTTTAGCTGAGTGACCATTATAGTTACATATCTGACATGTAACATTCTGAGAGCTTCTTACATTTGATTAATTCTAATTTATTTGATTATGAGTCATGTTCTATTTCCTTGTCTTGCAATTCATAGCTCTATGACCAAATTTATTTCATGAATAATAGTAACCATTGAAAGGTCTTACCTCTGTACAGTTCCTTGCTATGTGTCCATGGTTATTACATGCATAATAGGTGTGGTCTATAGGCTTGCACACATTCTTAGGTGGTTCAGTATGATCCTTGGTCTAACTTATAGTCTCTTTAGTATCTGAGGTGCCTTCTGGTGCTTTCATTCTTTCTCACATGTTATCAATCTGATTCTATGCTTCATTGTATCCAATCCAGCTGGTATCTCCTTTAGCTCTTCTTGCATATAAATGAGATTCTATTAAATCAGAACTAGTGTGTAATTTATCAATGTGATTCTTAACCTCTTTCAATTCAGATTTCAAAATTTCCTTGTTGTTTCTTAGTTCTAAGATTTCCATGTTTGCTTGCCTCAATTCTTCATTTAGTTGAAGGTTCTCTTTGACCTGTTCATCGTAGACTTCTTGATTGTTAGTTAGCTTATCATCAAATTCTTCAAGTTGTTCTTTTAAGGATTTATTTTTGTCATTCATCTTCTTGACCATTGTCCCTAGATCATTGGTAAAACATAATTTCAAATCTTTCCTTAGCCTTTTGATGACTAATTGAGCATCACTAAGTTTTTCCCTTAGTTCTTCAGTTTCTCTTTCATATTTGTCCAGGTCTTGAAGAGAAGCTTCTAGATTTTTTTTTAGATGTTTCATTTCTACTTTTTCCATGATCTCCTCAAGTGGTTAAACTTCTGTTTTGAGGACTAGAGCTCTTATACCAATTGTTTAGAATGGGAACACTAAGAGGGGGGGTGAATCAGTGTTCACTATATATTTATCTTTTTTCTTTAATCTTTAAACTAAACTTAAATGCTTAAGTACTAAAATGAACATCCACATAAGCATGAAACATGAAATCAACACATAACACCAATATGGTTATGAGGAAACCCAAATAGGTAAAAACCCTGATGGGAATTGACACCAACTAATATTATGTACTAGTGTTTAGTGATCCTTGTTAGAAGATCCTTAACCCTGCTAGGAGTTTCTTTACAATGTATTAACTATAGTAGACCTTGTTAAGGTTCGGACCTTGTTAGGATTATTTTACAATAGTCCTTGTTAGGGGAGTGAACGCACTGTCCTAGAGCTCACTGCTCAAGTGGTGAAGGCTACAACCTTCTGATCTTAGATACACACTATATCTACTAGATGAACTGTTGTTGTGACACTACTTGTCAGATCAATTCCTTTGATGTGTTGATGCTTTGACCTCTTGAAAAGCTTTAATACATCTTATAGACTCTTTGCACACTTCTTCTCTTCTTGTCACAACTCTATTCCAACTTCCATACTAATTACAATGGGTGGATCTCATATTTATATGTGCATAGAAAATAAATAGCTAGGTTAGCCCTTAAATCTATTACATACAACACTTCCAAATGAATTAGCTTAAGCTTGTTTACAATCAAACATATATACATTCGGAAACCTAATTACAATAGGTGCATTGATTTACATCATTAGAATATAGCCGCAACTCAAAATTATAACAATCAGCTGCTTACTCTATTCTTCACTGGCACACACTAGTTGTTCATCTTCAACTGCCTGTATCTTTCTCATACTTTAATATATGAACATGCACTCATAGAATAAGCATGAATATAGTCTAACCAAATTAACTTCTAGGGCATACACCATAACTCGATCGTACATATGTGCGCTTATGCTCTGAGCTGCAAGAACTCTATACACTGTCTAGTCTTCAACACTTAACTGATTTATGATCTTCTCATTAATTGCACTGACTCAAAACTACTATATGTCTTTGTTTCCATAATGAAAACACTATATTAAGTCATATAAATTAGTATAGAAAACTTTCCAATAGTAGGATCCTCAATCTTAGGTCTTTTGCCAATCTTGGAAATGGCCCAGAAAACTCTTTCTTCCTCTTGATTCAAAATTTTGACTTCTCCTTCCTGATCATAATTTCCTTCTTCTTTGGCTTCATCCTTGCTTTCATTTCTGACATTATGATTTATTCTTTTGTGAATCTCTTCTTGCAATTCTTGTACTTGTCTTTGGAGGGCTCTAACCTCAAGTGTCACAACACCATCTCTTCCACCATGTTCCCTTCGTGGAGGCATTTTTGTGCTTATCACTGAAACCTTAAACCATAGTACTAGTACAAACTACCTCACAGTTAGAAATATTTTTAAACACCCAAGAACTCTCACTCTAATACCACTTGATGAAGGGTAATCCCCTTAATACCACAAACACATAATAGAAATAGAGAAATGACAACAATTTGAAAGAACAAAAATTGGGCTTGTTATTATCTCTACAAATGTGGAATTATGAATTTTAGAATTAAAATATGCAAAGCCACATGGGCATTTTCCCTTATAATATTCTATAGGACAAAGCCTTGAATTATTACTCTAAACTACTCCAAACTACCCTAGACAACACTATGGGCATTCCTTATATAGACAATTTTCCACTGTCTGAGAAGGTTCTAGAGATTTAGCCATTAAGGCCAGCTTCCCCTAGAATTATTTATTTTTCATAATTTTTACAATAGGGTCGGGTCAAAATAATTACAAAATATATTTTTAGGTAACCCAAATTTCAGAGGCCATAACTTTTTAACCATAGCTCTATTTTTCTATTATAACCACTTTTTAGAAATGGCAGGACCTGATCTACAGTGCCTGATTCGCACAAGCTCCAGTCTATCAAGAGTTTATCGCAATCTAGAGCCTCTAAGGAATTTAAAATTGAGCTCAAATATTTCATACCCAAAAACCTCAATAACTTCACTGAACTAAAAATAGTAAGTTTCCATAAATAGTAGCTTGGCACAAGATAGCCATTATTGAAAAGAAACAAAAAATATTTTAGGACGATGCAAGATTTCTCTTACACCTAGGATGCTTGTGTATTAGAAACACTATATGTATGTAATATAATCCTAATAGGGTCAACATCCTTAACTAGATACTTTCAATTAGTTGATCAGTTGTGGGTATCATCCCCACCGAGGTCTTCCCTTAGCGTGGGTTTCATCGAGAAAAAATATGGTGTTATGGGTTGATTCATTTTATTGTTATGCTTGTTATTCAGTTTACTTAGTTTAGTTTCTTATGCAAGATACAAGTTAATTTCTTATATTCATAATTGGGCAAAAGTAAAAGTTTGTGGAATACTGATTCATCCCCCCTCTTAGTATTTCTTATTTCTAACAATTGGTATCAGAGCTTAGTTACTCAAAACAAAGTTATTGAGACAAAGCCTAACAACTTGAGTAAGAACTCTATGGATATGGATCAGTTGCAAAAAAATCTTGATGAAGATCTTGAAAAGATTGATATTCTTACTAAAGAAAATACTCTGAAGGATAAGTATGATAATGCAAAAGATTACATTGAGAAACTAAGAGAAAAGTTAGAAGATCTGAAATCAAAGAAAGAACCTATAAGTCAAGTCAAGGACTGTGATGAAGTTTCAAAACTAAAGAAATAAAATGAGATCCTTAAACATGAACTAAAGATTGTAGATCTGTGGTTAAGTTTGAAAGATGATAACAACAAAGATGAATCAAATCTAAAATTTGAAAATAAAAATCTTAGATCTAAACTTACCAAAGTGACATCTGAACTTGAGACAACAAAATTTCAATATGTCAAAATTGATAAGTATGGAACACAATTGTAAAAGGAGAACTAAATAATTCTAAACAACATCTTGAGAAACCATATTCCAATAGAGAAAATATTGATGAATAGATTTTTACTGAAAACTCTCTTATGATAAAAATGGTCTTGGATACTTTGAAAGAAAATTTCTAGAGAAGACTGAAGAGTGTAAACAACCAAATCTAGAAACCAAACAACCTAAGAACAAAGAAGAAAAGAAGCATGATGAATCTAATAAATCTAAAGATGTATGTAATCCACCTAGACAAGATGAACTACCTAAAGAGACACAAAGAGAATTTAAAGGTAGATGTTTTTCATGCAATTCTTTTGGTCACATGCAAAGAGATTGTACAGGTAAACAATTCAAACATATCAATGGTTATTGTTATAATTATCATGGTTTTTGACATAGAGCTATTGATTATAATAAACCTAGATCTAATGATAATGGTAATAGTAGAATGTTTAGAAATACTAACCCTATAAATAAGAAACCTATTGGAGACATCAATGAAAGGAATAGAATTATGTGTTATAGATGCAACAAATTTGGACATATTGCTAAAAATTGTAGATCACAAATAAGTCAATCAATACCGAGATATGGAAACAATGGAGTAGTTTGTTAGATATGTAACAACATTAGTTACACAATGAGGTATTACAGAATGAACAACATGAGAAATCTTAATCCTAGAAGAAATGCAAGTTATAATAGGAGAAATGTGAACACCAACAACAATCAGAAAGAAATTTGTAGTAACTTGGAAGAAGTTGAGTTTTTTAAAGTCATAGACCAAGAGAGCACACTTATTATACTAGGAAATCAGATAGGTGAAGTACTTGAAAGTAAGCGTGAATCATTTCCTACCTCATCTAAAAGTAATTGAGCATCAAATGTCATGAACTATGTATTATAATAAGCATCAGAATAGTATAGAAGTTAGAGTAAGTTGAATTAAGTCTTGTGAAGTTAAGATGAGCTAGTATATGATATATGGAAGCTATGGTTAAGAGTGCATGAATTTATTATTATGTATGCGAGTACATGGAAAGAATGAAGTTTTGTAGGTAACTAGGAACAACTTTTTGGCATGACTGCACTTAAGAATTTAATGCAATGACCTTTTCTTGAAAGATTTGAAGGATAAAAGTAGATTATTGACATCAGTTGATTGTCCAAGTGTTTACAAGAGATATAGAAAGCTAGCCAGTGGACATTGAGAGCAGTTTGCAAGATTTGGAGATAGATTCTTGGCCAAATCTACGTAAAGCCCTAAATCATGTGATTTTGAGGTATTTAACTAAGTATTCATTATCAAAGAAGTTACATTTTGATAGATTCATGGATGCATCACTTTTTTAAAACATCAGGGACTCAGCTAGACCTAAGATAAAGAAGGAACTAGTAGAAACCTTAGAGGAAGACCCTAGTTTGGCTTTGTCAACCATTCTAGATAGAGTTTTGCATTTGGAAGATGTGAAAGGATATCTGAGATGTAAGTTTTAGACTATAGGAGATGGTAGTTTAACCATGGTTTAAAATAAGATTTACAAGCAAGACATGACCTACAAAGAAGGATTTGAGCATTTAAGTCAAATGGATATTATTAAGTACACATTTCACTATGAGTTTCAGAGTGATGAATGCACCAAGATAATCCCAAGTAGAATACACAATGGAAATTTTTGGTTAGATGATAGAGTCATAAACATCATTGCAAATATTATACATGAGGTTAAAAGACTATGTAAGATAGGAGTAATTCATTTGAATGAGAAGAATGTTAAGAAAAAATTGTTTGACAACACCAAGTCTTCATACAATAGAAGAGGAATAGTTATAAGTAAAATCAAGAAAAATGATGCAAGATATGTATGTAAAATCTTAACTGCAACATTCGATCCAAGTTCAAGGGAAGACAACATGGCATCAGGTATGGTACATGCAACTTATCTTATCTATGTAGATAAAGTGGAAGTAGATAAGTGTGAGTTTCTGAGGATACAACTGATTGAAAATCTTGAGAAGATCAAGAAGACTAAGAATTCACAGTTTAGATTCTCATCCCCGATCACTTTCATATTTTTCCATATTTTGAGAATATTCCCTTACACCATAGGAGTTAATTGGAATGGTAACATAAATTCAATGGACAGGAAAAAAGGTATATTTAAGACACCTTATTGATAAAGTGAATGAGAGTAATACTCTTATTATAAAGACATTTCATAATGAAATGAGAAAAAGATCAAGGATTCCACCATTGATTGTTGAGAAGTATAAAGATGAGATATGTTTCTTAGTGAAAATAGACTTTACCTACATTGAAGTAATTGAGCCAAGAATAGAATTTGTAGATCATCTTGAGTATGAGGTATCTAAAGTAGAAATTGAAGGTTATGTAAATAGGTTACTTAAAAGCAGTTTAAATGCAAAGAGTTCCAGATTTGGAACATATGAAGAAAACTTCAATACAACACAATAGTCAAAGGTACAGGAATTAGCAAAGAAGAGAGTAGATAGAACAATAAAGAAAATCTTAAAGGATAAATGCATGAATGAGCATGAATTTGTCATTGTGAAGCAAATTGTAGCAACAATTATAGATATTGGACAAAAAGAAGTGTTTTCAATTCCATCTTTGACAACCCATGTAGCCCATGCTAAAGATATTCAATAAATTGATGAAGATATTGAAGAGTTGGATGTGCCAGAAGTAACGATATCCACCAGTTCCACATCAATTACACCAATTAAAAGAGTTAAAGAGATGTCAAGTGGACCAGTCAAGAGACAAAACTTGTGAGGCCTGACCCCGACCCATCATAGCATTACTGATTCATTCACATTTTGATATGTTATGTTTTGATACTTGATACACTTTCTGATCATTCGGACAAGGACTCATGATGTTATGTTTTATGATGATGACTACATTATGCAGATTATATTTTGATGTGGATAAAGACCTAGAACATATGGTTGATTTTGGGTATACATGCTTATATATGTGAACTGATGAGAAGATTCAATCATGATTAGATTTGATTATTTAATGGATTATGCTCTACATTAGGAAGTAGCATGGATAATATGTTACCATGATTTATAGTTTAAACATTACTGAATGAAAATTTTGATTAAGAATTGAATTATGAATATGGAATTATGTTGCTAATTATGGATTGTATATGTAGATATATATTTTCATGTGATTTTATTTCCTTAGACTACTAATGCTTGAGTTTAGTGTGCAGAAAAGAGAACCATGAAATTATTCAGAGAATTAGGGCTAAACACATGTGAATTGAGTAAGCCAAGGTTTAATCTGATTAAGAGATTTAAACCTTGATGTAATGTGATCTTTTTGTAAATTATGTGTTATTATTTTAACTTCATGTTGTTAACTAGGACATGTCATTGTGAATTTGATGTGTATTTTGTTGGTGTCACTTGACACTTGTATTGTACATGTGGAGGATGACATGTCAAATTAGGGCTTGAGAAGAACCACCTAACCTCATAAAATATTATATTATCCCCACTTGCATGTAGATGTCTTGTAGGGATCACATCAAGTTGGAACTCGGATTTGGACTTTAGGGGTACTTTAGAGAGGTCAAAATTGACCCTAGAGTGTATTTTTGGCCTAAATTAGCTAACCCTAATTAGGTACCTTGGTTTGGGGGTTAGTTTTTACCTATGGGAAAGCCTAGAACCTCATTATGGCCCTCTAAAAAGCCTACTTTTCAAAAGTGGTAAAAATGGAGGTGGCCACATGCATACTAACTTGTCCCACACTCCTTGCTAAACCCACAATTAAGAGGGGACATAGGACATAAGACCAAGGATTTGGTGTCATGTCTCATTTAATGCTAGTTGTTGAGTACATTTTAGAGGCATTTTTAGAGGGATGAGAGAGACTTAGTGGGTGTTGACCCACTCTCTAACTTTAGAGAAAATTAGGGTTGGAGAAAGGAAAAAGGAGAAGGGATAAGGAACTCAACTCAACTGGATTCTTCCATTTTTTATTAGACCAAGGTTGGTGGCCTTACCATGGAAAAATGTCTTGTTTGAAAACTCACGAGGAAGATTATTTGTGTAGATTGTATTTGTAGATATGCTTATTTTTCTTGCTATAGAAGAATGCTTATTGCATTTCTTTTAGTTGTTTATAGTGAAGAAATAATATGTGAGATCTTGTATGTAATGTTTCTTTGGGAATCTCTTCATTATTGTGTTGGGTAAGGGATTGCTTTTGGGGTTTGTATCATTCTTGTTGATTTGTTTTTTTGGGAGTGTTGTTCATGGGATTTTAAGGCATTACTCACCATTTGGGAAGGGAAGAAGTGGCCTTGGGTGAAGGGGTGAGTTGGGCTCTGCATTGTAGTGAGAGTCTCTTCTCTTGGAGAAGAGGGATAATTTCATGGAGTATGGGCTCCATGAATCTATTTGTATTGTTGCATCTAGAGGATGTTAATTAGGAGAGCTTGTGTATGAAAAATTGATATTGTAGCCTTGAAAGGAAATGAAATACTCTTGTTAAGAAGTTGTATATGCAATGACATTCTCCTCCTTGGAAAATCCCACCTTCACCCTAATTCAATGAGTTTGGAAAACTCATTTGTGAAGCCTTGGATGGGAGTTATTTGTTGTTTGTGTATATATGTTGTTGTGAACATTTTGTTGTGTATACCTATTTAGCCTTGGTTCTCCAAGCTTGGGAGTGGTCTCCTTGAGACCTTTGTTGGGAGGTGAGCTTCCCATGGTTCTCCTCTTTTATTTGCAGGTTTGAAATTCATGGTTGCATGAAGAAAAGCTTTGGCAAGTTTCTATTATGTAGTATTTAAAGGAGGAAACCTTAAATGTTGTGTTGTTGGAACTTTTGAAATGAGAGTTCACCTCATGTTGATCATTGTATTGAGAAAATGTGATGTGTATTGGGTTATTTATGAATTTGATGCTTATTCATAATAGGATGGATTCAATGTTGATAGGAAAGTAATGTATTTAGTTTCATAAAATGTAAAGCCTTATTTGTATGTAAATATTTCATTTTCCTTAATTTTTTTATTGTAAAAGTTTCAAGTTCCATACAGTCCATTTCCTCCTTTGAAATCTATATTTCTACCATAATATGATCAACACTTTACCTTGAATACAATATTGAAATCTCAAATCTTTTGAGGAAAACATGGTAACAATAGCTAATTAATCAAATTATGATACTAAATTAAATCACCTATTACTATACTCTATTAATAGTTCACTTAGTATAATGCACCAAGAAAATACATATTTCATACGTTTATCTTCAACAATAGAAAAACAAAAGAAATACAATGTTAGAGGGGATGACAAAATTACACTTTCTAGATTTTTTAGAGCTAAACTGCTCTCTGGAAAATGTATGGAGAGGGATTTAATTCCCTCTTTACACAGAGAATATTCCCTCCTTAATTCCCAACCTAATTAAACCCACCTAATTAACCCTTTAGTGATAACCAAAATATTTTATTAGATATGAATGGCAAATTGTTTTGCACACAACACATGGGTCCCACACTATCAACTCTCCCTTATCCTTCATTAACCTTTGTTTGATGAGGAAACAAGGGAAGGAGTAATCATAATAATAAAAATACTTACTTTTCTTTATTGACATGCTTACCTACCCCTTACCATTCGAAATTCTCTTGCTTGGGATTTAAGTTATGTTTGAGGTGGGCCCCAAATCCTATGATGCATAAAATATAAACTCGTGTCCTTGGAAGAATTTCGTTCCCCTATGCAGCCTTGATTTTATGGACATGTCACCTCACCCACTTAGCAAGTGGGCCATGGGGAAGAGAGGAGTGAAAGGATAGGAGATAGGTGGGGGAGTAGGGTAGTAAGTTAGTAGGTAGGGATATTTTAGGATTTGTTTTTAGAATTTAATTTCTATCCTTATGCATAGATAGTTTATTTTATTTGATTGATTAATTAGTTAAATTAAAATAATTAATAATAGTTATTTTGGTTTAATTTAAATTGTAATTTATTATTACCTAATAGTGTTAAGATCTAATAAATTGATTTGTTTTAATTAATTGAATTTATTTGATGGTTATTAGTATGTATTAGAAAATGCAGAGTTAGTTTACTTATTTAATTTTATTATGATTATCAAAAAACTGCTTTTCTTTTTTCAAAAAGGGAGAGGGCTTAGTTTAAATTATTACTTATTCCCTAGGTTTATAAATTTATAAAGTTAGTTAAATTAAGACAAGTTTAATTTAGTGAAAACTATTTTAGTTTAGTTAATTTATGGATGAAGGAAATTGTTTTATGTTGATTTAGGTAAACAAATTATATTGTTCCATTAAGATTCATTTTACTGGTGTATTGAAATATGTTGGATTATATGTGAGTTAATAGTATGTTTAATAACATTCATCTAGTTATTATTTAACTCTAATTAAATTTGTTCGTACAATATAATTTTTACATTTTTAATAACTGATTTTTTTAATGGTTCAACGAATTTATAATGTTGTTATTATGATAAATAAATGATATCAGTATAATTAAAATTCCTTTAGAATTTTTTTATTTTACTATAATGAATTGTGTAGATTAAGTTAATTCATGTCACCATCGTTGGATAAAACAATGTTACGGAAACCCTTTTAAGGGTCGTTAATCCATGTGTTGAGGAAATTTTTTTACCTAGTGAAATCAATCGTTAGGAGTTCAACCTACCTTTAGTTTTTCACCATGACTATATAAATATTGTCAAGGATGGGTATATCTGAATGGACCATGGCAAATTGGAGAAACTGGAACTTTTCTAGATTGTCGATACCTTACTCGATTTAGTTATCACCTTCAGTTAAAACCTTGTTCAAAGATTGTTTCAATCACTTAAAACTTAATCCTTGGTTGTGGCCAGTATAACCATAGTCGACTTATCTTTAAACCTACAATCATAACCCTCTAACATCTTACTTTAAAAAAAAAATTGTTACATTTTTATTGGTTAATTTGTGGGCATGACATTTGGTATTAGAGCCTAGGTTTCAACATTGGAACCTAAACCCATTACGTTTAAACTCACTTAAACTTAACTATTGTGTAGGATGCATGTCGTCACACAAGCTAGCCGACGAGGCAGGGGTCATAAAGTTGCACATGTTGATGCAGGATAGGGGGTGGACCACCTCCACCACCACCACCTCCACCACCACCTCCACCACCTTGGAACCCTAACCAGGATATTATGGATGTCCTTAAGAATCTGATTGGGGTGATTCAATAGAGACTACCACCCATAGTTCAATAGCTAGAGAAACATATTCCTGAAGGGGAAGCACAGATCCCAAGAGGTGATAGAGAAATTAGCTGAGAGAGGAGTAGGAGCCCTCCACCTAGGCTTATCGAGGGTCAAGGTGATTGTGTGTGTGAATTTTGTATCTAGCTGTAGGACACAACACTTCAGTAAAGCATTACAGGTTAGCAAAATCAAGATATATAGATAAATGAAAAGCTTAGACTAACTAGGTGATTTACTGCCTTCTAGTAGGTGTGAGTATGTATTCTCAAATTGGACCGAGATCAGTGACCTTGACGACACCTAAATGAAGGATTTGAATACAGAATCTAGATATGGAATGAATGCATATTAATTAATCTTTTTGGTTCTTTTCTTTGCAATTATTACTGAAAGAAAATTGATATGGATCTAATCTATATGACAACTGACATGATATGCAATTGATCTAAGAATTGATATGCTAAACTGATATGAATGCAAAAGCTATAACCAAACAATGAAATATTTCACAAATTTCCTATCGCGAATGCTTGATCCTTCAGTCACCAATTCGCCAGAATGATTATGCAAATTTAGAGGTCTGAGAGGTTGTTTAAGACGAGTTGAAGCCGTTCTTTTATATAAATCTAGGACTTTGAGGGTGCATGAGAAAATTCATAAATCACTCTTGATGAACTCGGGTTGATTTTAGAGTTAACCAGAAATCAAAGATGATTAACTCACATAATCATGCAAAATCATGCAAGAACAACTTTTTAACTCAAATCAGAGGTTTAGATTAGCCTTGAACTCAAAAAGGATGTTGAGTTTCAAAAAGTCAACAACTTGCATTGATTTTCTGATTTGGAGTTTAACTGCTCTTTGAATGTGCACAATTAATTGTGAATTAATAAATAAATAAATTGATTTATCCTCAACTTAACTAATTTTTAAATTTAAAATAATTGATTTGTGGGTTAATCAATTATTAAATCAAACTTTACTCAAAAACTATATCATTAATTTTGACAATTAACATTAATTAATTAAATAAGAATTTAATCAATTAGTCATAGGATATTTTGATTTATTGTCAAATTTAAATAATATAATTTAGGAATAGATTTAATTAAATCTAATTAAAGAATCAAGTGGCAAGATTAAGTCTAGTTAATCAAATATAGAGAATATTCAATTAATCAAACTTTTAGGATAAATTGGATTTATAGCCAAATAATATTTAATTAAAGATAATTAAGATAGACTAGGAATATTCAAGGAATATTTCCCGATGCAGAATTAAGATAATCAATTAGGATTCGATGATGTTTAGATGTGTCTTAGGTTAGGACTTTGATGTCAATTTCGTTTGATTTGAAGATGTAAGAGGTTAATGAACCTATAGCCCATTTTTGGGGTATTACATTTTGCCCCTCTTTGAATTACTATGCAAAGCGCAGTGGTTCAAAGAATAGTCTGCTTTTGATGCTTGAAACTAATTTTAAAGATTAACCAATTCTGAGATACAAACTGATTGAAAGATTGGAAAAGCTGATCCAGGTCCTGGTTGACCAAGAATTATGATGATGTTAGCTATAGCAGAGATGAACCAATGATTACAAAAAAGTGTTAAAACACCTGATTCTGAACTTTATGATTGTGAAGAAGTGAGTGACCGATTCTAGACCTGATTGTCCAAATGAATCACATTGGTATCACATCCTGAACCCATCAGTTATGAAGAACCAAGGAAATAACAAAAATGAACCGATGGTTACGAAAAGCTGATATAGTTTACGAGATAGATTAGGATACCAAATTGATATGGATTTCGATGAATCTGATATGCCCCAAGCGATGATAGATTTTCTCCAAGTGATGAGGTCTTTTAGATGAATCAACAACTAGACGTGGTTGTTGTCTTATCTTGATTACTAAGGAAAGATTGATTATAGATTTAGATTGACAGACTTAAATGATATGCAATACCATGCCCCCTTTGGGATTAAAATTGAAATCTGACAAGAAAAGTAAGTGTTGAATGGTTTAGAAGTATGTTAATTGATTTGAGAAGTGTTTGTGCACGTCTGAGAATGCGTTCTTCATCATTTAGAGGTCCAAAAGACCAAGTTTGACTAGATTTAACCATGAATTTACCATGGGTGACCAAGTTTAAATTTTGATGGTTTGATGTAAGATAATCAGTTAAGTTGAATTATAGATTCATTGATGATTGAAAGTCGATTATACAAGCAATTTACAATATAAATGATCTTAGATTTCAATTTTAATCCCGAAAAAGGATTCTACTTGTTGTTTCATTGGAGGGACCTTCATGTTAGGTTTCAGCTCTTGTTAGATTTGAAGAGGCGATTGAAGAATCATTTAAGCTTTGAAGTTTGTTCAACCATTGTGAGATCATGCAAACATGAAAAGTGCAAAGAGACATGCAGAATGAAATGCAACCTAAGACCTAGGACCTAGTCACTGATCATATGTCGGTCATTTGTCATCATTGAATTTTTAGGTAACTGGATAAATCAATACAATGCCCACTAGTTAGGAAACTGTGAACATATAAATATTGATTTGGATGTGCAAGAATCAATACAACGCCCACTAGTTAGCCAACCATGGACATATGAATATTGATTTTGTTTTAAAAATGTTGGATTAGATATAAGCACCAAGGCATAAACGCCAGGATGAACTAAATATCATGTCCATATTGATATAGCAATTTGTATAAGCATCAGAACATAGACGTTGTGATGACCAGAATACGCCTTACATTTAAACACATTAAATAGTCAAGAGATCATTCTAAATCCAATGTGAATTACCCATGGTGACCCTTTATGGTTCACCTCTTTAGGCAAGATCTTGTTTCATAGTAGGAGAAATAACTCACTCAAAAAGACAATAGTTAGATCAAAAATCCTTGGATTTTCTATGTATCAATGGTTGAGGTACTCATGGCCATCCAATTCGAGATAGAGGCTCTTACAGAGGGACACCATTTCAATCCAGAATTTCCAAAGTTGTTAGATGTTCTCATAAAAGTAGAAGACAAAAAAAAGATTATTCCCTGATTCATCACTCTCTAAATCCTATAAAGGACATCATCGAAGAGATCGAAGGGACATAATATGCAAAAATCTCAATGCGAATCAGTAAGCATAAAAGGAGATAAAATCATGAAGCACAGATTTGTTTTTAGTTTGTTGTTAATGTTTGTGTTTGATTGCAAAAATCCTTTCTCAAGAGGAGACAAAATGACTAACTTGGATGAAGCTTCAAAGGACCCTGACTGGATATGATACATCTAAAGATGTACTAGAGGCCATAGGATATGACATTTATTGCCCCAAGTTTGAAACATTGATAGGATACTGATGCTTGAGCTAATTGGTGTACAAACTGACTTTATTCAAACAAGGATATATACAGACTAAAGTAAGACTGATAGCTGGGAAAGACCAAGATTGTGCTAATAGATGGAGCATTTTGAACAAGTGGTGCCCATTTGCTAGGTGTTCACCATCTTGGTAGAGATTCTATTTTTTCTACCAAGGTGCCTGTTTCTAGGTTTTCACCAAGGTACTTTTTCTTTTTCTCCCTTTTTTTCTTTATTTTTCATATTTTCAATTTTTTTGTGAATCATCAAGGCACCTATTGCTAGGTTTTCACCAAGATGTTTATTTTTTTTAGGACTTTTTCCAATTTTTATAATTTTTTCAAGACATTTTACCATAGACTGAATGCCTTAGGCGTAGAATTTCTTAAGATGAAGAATGTTGATTGGTTCTCAGAGTTGTTCTCCTTCCATCGTTGAGAGTTGATAGGCTCTAGAGCCAAAAGTAGCAGTGATAAAAAAGGGACCCAGCCACTTGGGTTCAAACTTCCCCTTGCGTTCTTTATGTGATTGATTTTTAGGATTCTCTCTCAAGACTAGATCGTCAACCTAAAATTCTTTGTGTCTGACTTTCTTGTTGTAGCCTCTAGACATTCTTTTTTGATACACTCTGAGATGATCATATGCTTCTTGTCTGCACTCATCTACTAGTTCAAGTCCTTGCAACCTAGACACTTTGTAGTCATCATGAGTTACTAGACCATTCATTCTGATTCTTAGTGATGGGATTTCAACCTCAATAGGCAATACTGCTTCAGACCCATAAACTAAAGTGAATGGTGTAGCCCCAGTGGGCATTTTGATACTTGTTATGTAGGTCCAAAGAGCTGGATTGATCATGAGATGTCAGTCTCTTCCTATTTTATTAACTGTTCGGTGCAAGATTTTCAAGAGATTTTTGTTTGAAGCCTCAGCCTATCCATTCCTTGAGGATAGTAGATAGATGACCAATGTTGGGTTATCTTAAATTTAGCGTAGAGATCATCTAGATCCTTGTTTTTGAATTGTGCTCCATTATCTGTCACTATGGAATGAGGGATCCCATATCTACATATGATATAGTTCAAGATGAACATAGATATTTGCTTCCTAGTTGCTTGTGTTAAGGGAACTACTTCTACTCATTTTGTAAAATAATCTATAGCTGTCATTATATGGGTATGTAATGCAGGAGCATCCTGGGTGTAAGAGCAATCTTGCATCACCCAAAAATATTTCTTTTTACTTTTCAATAAGGGCTATCTTGTGCGGAGCTGCTATTTGTGGAAACTTACTATTTTTAGTAAGTTGGTCATATGATCTCAGAATGTTTTGATTTCACAGGTGGAGGTTCATCTTAGTCATATCAGCCTACCAATTGAGTTTCATTGCCACATCATCTGTATTGGTGAAGTTATTAAGGTTTCCAGGTACAAAATCTTTTAGGTCAATTTTGAAGGCCTTAGAGGCTCCGGATCGCGGTCGACCCCTGGCTGACTAGAGCTTGCACGAGTCAGGCACTATAGATCTCGACATGGCATTTCTGAAAAGTGGTTATAATAGAAAATCGGAGCTACGGTTAAAAAGTTATGGTCTCCAAAAGTTGGGCTACCTAAAAGCATTTTTGTGTATATTTTCTTAGCCGACCCTATGTAAAAAGAAAAGAAAATTAAATAATTCTTAGGATCGTCAACCTTAAAGACTAATTTTCTGGAACCTTCTCGGGCGGTGGAAATTGTCTATATAAAGAAGGCCCGTACTGTTGTCTAAGGCAGTTTGGGGTAGTAGATCTGAGTTTTGATTCAAGGCTTTGGCCTACAGAACATTGTAAGGGAATGCTCATGTGGCTTTGCATATTGTAATTCTGAAAGTTTGTAATTCCACATTTGTGGAGATAATAAGAAGCCAACTTTTTATTCTTGCATATTATTGTTATTTCTCTGTTTCAATTATGTGTTTGTGGTATTAAGGGGAGCACCCTTCATCAAGTGGTATCAGAGCAGGAGTTCCTAAGTGTGTAAATAGATCGCCGACTGTGAGGCAGTTTGCACCAGGACCGTGGTTAGGGTTTTAGTGCGCATCACGAAAATGCCTCCACGAAAGGAACGTGGCTAAAGAGATGGTTTTGTAACACCTAAGGTTAGGGCACTGCAGAGACAAGTGCGAGCATTGCAAGAAGAGATTCATAGAGGAATGAATCTTAATGTCAGAGACAAAAGCGAGGATGAAGCCAAAGAAGAATATCAAAAAGGAGAAGTCAAAATTGTCAACCAGGAGGAAGAAAGACTTTTTTGGGCCATTTCCAAGATTGGGAAAAGACCTAAGATTGAGGTTCCTACATTTTTTAGAAATCTTAACCCGGAAGAATTGATCGACTGGATCAATGAATGTGAGGAATATTTTGAGAATGAAGATGTTGAGGATCCTGATAGGGTCAAATTTGCAAAGGCCAGACTGAAAGTTCATGCGAAGATCTAGTGGAAAGAGGTTCAATTAGAGCGAAATAGAAGAGGGAAAGATAAAATCACAAGATGGGATCGGATGGTGGATAAATTGGAGTGACAGTTCATTCCTGTTGATTATGAGCTTGACCTACTAAAGAAAATGCAAAGTTTGAAGCAAGCAGGAAGATCTATTCAGGAGTATACAGAGGATTTCTATCGACTCCTCATTAGAACAGGCCATGTAGAAGCGGATAAGGAGAAAGTTGTCCGATACCTTAACGGGTTAAGGCCAAGCATTCAAGAGGAGTTGAATCTGGTTCGAATGAACAGTATTGAGGAGGCATAGCAGTTTGCCCTAAAAGTAGAGGAAAAGCTGAACAAGAAGTTTGAGAGTAGACAAAATGGAAGAGGTCGCGGTGGACGATCTGGTGGATGGTCCTATGGAGGCCGAAATGAAGATTCGAAGAAGAAGGATGAGGCTAGTAGCAGTCAGAATCAGCAAGGAAACAATTCCAATAATTTCCAAGATCAGAATAATAGAGATTAGAGAGGAAGAGGAAGAGGACAAGGATCTGGAAGAGGAGGCTTCTGTGGAACATGTTTTCACTATGGAGAAGAAGGTCATAGGGCATTTGAATGTCCTCAGTGCCAAGGCAGAATAGATAAGAGAAATGAAGGCCAGGCTAGAGTTGCACATGTAGATGAAAATGCCAGATTATCAAATTTTGAAGATGCTAAAAAGGGAGAAACGCTGATTAACAAAAGAGTCTTGCTGAGTGGCGAGAATGAACCTAAACAAAGGAGGAGCCTATTTTGCACCAGGTGCAAGTGTGAGGGTAAGTGTTGTGATGTGATTATTGATAGTGGAAGCACTGACAATTTGGTGTCAAAAGAGATGGTGACAAAGTTGAAGCTCAAGAGACAGAAACACCCACATCCATATCGGATTGCCTGGGTACAGGATGACCAAAAGGTCATGGTCAATGAACAATGCCTAGTGAAGTTCAAGATTGGTGGATACCATGATGAGGTACTGTGTGATATCATATCTATGGATGTATGTCATATGTTGTTAGGTAGACCATGATAGTTTGACTGATGTGCTGTACATGATGGACATGCGAATACCTATTCCCTGACAAAGGATGGAGTGTGACATAAGCTAAAGCCATTGAATGACACAAAAGAAAAGGTATGTGGTAGTGCAAGAATAACTTTTGTTGATGGAAGAAATTTCCTAGATGATATGAGGCATGAGCATGTATGTTTTTCTTTAATTCTAAAAGCTGGTAAAGAGGAAGTAGAAGATATTCATGTAGAAGTTGCAGATTTGTTGAATGAGTTTCAGGATATTGTATCCGATAATGTACCTGATGGATTACCACTAGTCAGGAAGATTAGTCATCAGATGGACTTGATCCCAGGAGTGAGTTTTCTGAATAAGGCAACACACAGAATGACACCTACAGAAAGTGAGGAGTTGAATAGGCAAGTACATGAGTTGTTACAGAAAGGATTGATCTGTGAGAGTCTGAGTCCCTATGTTGTACCAGCAGTATTAGCACCAAAGAAGAATGGAGAGTGGAGGATGTGTACAGATTCAAAAGCAATAAACAAGATCACAATCAAGTACAGGTTTCCATTGCCACGAATGCATGATATTATGGACTGTTTGAGTGGAGCTGTGTATTTCTCAAAGATAGATCTGAAGAGTGGATATCATCAGATTCGGAGTAGAGAAGTAGATGAATGGAAGACTGCCTTCAAGACAAAGGAAGGACTGTATGAGTGGTTAGTCATGCCTTTTGGGCTAACTAATGCACCGAGCACTTTCATGCGGCTCATGAACGAGGTTCTGAAAGAATTTTTGGGTAAATTTGTCATTGTTTACCTAGATGATATTTTGATCTTTAGTAAGAAATTGGAGGAGCATATGATGCATATTCATATGGTGTTTGAGAAGCTGAGAGAAGAGAAACTGTTGATTAATTTGAAGAAGTGCAGCTTTGTAAAGAAAGAGTTAGTGTATTTGGACTTTGTAGTTTCAGGAGAAGGTCTAAAAATGGACCCAGAGAAGGTACAGGCTATCCTTGAATGGCCTACTCCAAGGAGTGCTACTGAGGTAAGATCTTTTCATGGTCTAGCTATCTTTTATAGAAAGTTTATCAGAAGTTTTAGCAGTATTTGTGGACCCTTGACTGAAATAATGAGAGGGGATAGAAAAGAGTTTAAGTGGACTAATGGGGCAGAAAAGAGTTTTCAATTGTTGAAATAAAAAGTTATAGAACAACCTATTTTAGCACTTCCAGATTTTAATAAGGTGTTTCAAGTAGATTGTGATGCTAGTGGTACTGCAATACGAGCTGTTATGAGCCAAGAAGGTAACCCTGTTGCTTATTTCAGTGAGAAGTTAAATGATGCCAAGAGCAAATATTCTATTTATGATCAGGAATTTTATGTTATAGTTGAGGCATTAAAGAAGTGGAGATATTATTTGCTTCCTAAAGAGTTTATTTTGTATACTAATCATCAAGCTTTGCAATATTTGAATAGTCAAGGAAAGTTGAATCAGAGACATTTGAAATTGGTTGAGTTTTTGCAGAGTTATACATTTGTTTTGAAACACAGGAGTGGAAAGTCTAACAGGGTTGCAGATGCTCTTAGCAGAAGGCAACTATTGCAGATAGAAATGTAGATTGAGCTGGTTGGGTTCAAGGAACTCAAGAATTTGTATCCAGAGGATCCTGATTTTGGTGAAGCCTGGAAAGCTTGTAGAGAACCTGTTACTCTAGACAGAATGAAGTGGCTAGATTTCATCATCCAGGATGATATGCTATTCAGAGGGAGTCAGTTATGCATTCCACGAAGTTCTACGAGGGAGAATCTCATCAAGGAGAAGCATAGCAGAGGATTGGCTGGTCATTTTGGTCGTGATAAAACCCTTGGTTTGGTTAGTGAAAATTATTATTGGCCACAGTTGCAGCAAGATGTGAAGAAGTTTGTACAGAGTTGCAGAGTATGTCAAATGGTGAAAGGAGTGAAGTAGAATATAGGGTTGTCTTAGCCATTACTTGTACCAGAGAAGCCCTGGGAGGATATCAGCATGGACTTTGTTCTTGGTTTACCAAGGACTCAGCGGGGACATGATTCAATATTTGTGGTGGTTGATAGATTTTTAAAGATGGCATATTTCATTCCCTGCAAGAAGACTAATGATGTTGTTCATGTAGCAGAATTATTTTTTAGAGAAGTGGTGAGACTACATGGTTTGCCAAAGACCATAGTTTCAGATCGAGATACTAAGTTTGTTGGATATTTCTAGCGTACATTGTGGAAGAAGTTGAAGACAGATTTGAAGTTTAGTTCATCACATCATCCACAGACTGATGGATAGACAGAGGTGGTGAATAAGAGTTTAGAAAATTTACTGAGATGTTTGGTTGGAGACAAGCCAATAGGATGGGATTTGATTTTACCACAGGAAGAATTTGCATACAATAATTCTATTAACAGGAGCACTGGTAGATCAACATTCTAGATTGTATATGGAAGTAGTCCAAGAAATGCATCTGAATTCAGAAAGATAGATAAAGGAGAAATAAGTAGTGCTGAAGCTGAGGATTTTGCAGAACACTTGAAGAACATCCATGAGGAGGTGAGGAAGCACATTACCAAGATGAACACAGAGTATAAGGCTAAGGAAGATGAGAAAAGGAGGCATCAGGAATTTCAAGTTGGAGATGAAGTCATGGTTCATTTGTGAAAGGAAAGGTTTCCAGTTGGTACATATAACAAGCTGAAAATGAAGAAGTTTGGACCATGTAAGATACTGAAGAAATATGATTCAGGAAATGCATATGAGGTAGAATTGCCTACTGAGCTGAATATTTCACCAGTGTTTAACATTTCAGATTTGACAGGGTATCATGAAGGAGGTGTTGAAGATGACATCACAACAGCATAGTAGAGTATTCCAGCAACTAGTTCAGATACCAAGGAGATTGAGGACATACTGGATAGTCATGTTGGTAGAAGCACAAGGAACAGGACATATGAAGAATATCTGGTCAAGTGGAAAGGATGACCTGTTGAAGATTCATCATGGTTGACAAAGAAGGAGGTTGACCGTCTTGGTTTTCCTCTGCACACCTAAGTCGTGACAGGGTCACTTCTCAAATTATCCTGGGTGTCTGATGCAGGAGCATCCTGGGTGTAAGAGCAATCTTGCATCACCCAAAAATATTTCTTTTTGCTTTTCAATAAGGGCTATCTTGTGTGGAGCTGCTATTTGTGAAAACTTACTATTTTTAGTAAGTTGGTCATATGATCTCAGAATGTTTTGATTTCACAGGTGGAGGTTCATCTTAGTCATATCAGCCTACCAATTGAGTTTCATTGCCACATCATCTGTGTTGGTGAAGTTATTAAGGTTTCTAGGTACAAAATCTTTTAGGTCAATTTTAAAGGCCTTAGAGGCTCCGGATCACAGTCGACCCCTAGCTAACTAGAGCTTGCGCGAGTCAGGCACTGTAGATCTCGACATGGCATTTCTGAAAAGTGGTTATAATAGAAAATCGGAGCTACGGTTAAAAAGTTATGGTCTCCAAAAGTTGGGCTACCTAAAAGCATTTTTGTGTATATTTTCTTAGCCGACCCTATGTAAAAAGAAAAGAAAATTAAATAATTCTTAGGATCGTCGGCCTTAAAGACTAATTTTCTGGAACCTTCTTGGGCGGTGGAAATTGTCTATATAAAGAAGGCCCGTAGTGTTGTCTAAGGTAGTTCGGGGTAGTAGATCTGAGTTTTTATTCAAGGCTTTGGCCTACAGAACATTGTAAGGGAATGCCCATGTGGCTTTGCATATTGTAATTCTGAAAGTTTGTAATTCCACATTTGTGGAGATAATAAGAAGCCAATTTTTTGTTCTTGCATATTATTGTTATTTCTCTATTTCTGTTATGTGTTTGTGGTATTAAGGGGAGCACCCTTCATCAGTATGTCTGCTAGAAGAAGGCAGGTGTATGGATCCTATAAGATCAAATTCCCATTGGTGAAAAGGCCATTGTGTAGTAAAGGGAATGAGATCTCCCCTAGGAGCATGAATTAATTTACCATGTAGCTGGCACTTGTGACAATTCTTAGCAAATTTGATTGCATCTTTCTCCAGTTCTGGCCAATAGTACCCAGCCCTAATAAGTTTTTGAGCTAGTGTTAAACCATTCGAGTGTGACCCACATATACCCTTGTGGACTTCCTCTAAGGCACATTGAGACTCTTCCCATTCTAAACATCTAAGTAGTGGACCATCTAGATGTTATTTGTATAGATCGTTACCAATGATGACATACCAGGATGCATTGTGAATAAGGTATCATTTCTCATGGTGATTGAAGGTTTTAGGAATGATTTGGTCTTGGAGATAGGTGAAAAGGTTTTTATATCAAGATGAATTATGACCAACAATAGTTCAGATCATGCGGGTTTCAATGGAATCATATGTTGGATAAGATAGTGCTTCCACTAGGAGCTTGTAGCGTAGCTCATGTTCAGGATGCTATAATAGAGTAGATAGCATTTCCATTGCATCGACATCCTTGTTCTCTATTCTAGGAACTTTCTCAAAGGTGATAGTTATGAAATACTTCTTTAGATCATCTACCATTCTCTTGTATGGGATCAACTTTTTATCTTTAGTTTGGTATACATTATTGAATTGATAGATAACGAGTTGTGAGTCTACAAGAATATGTATCTCTGTCACTCTCCATTCAATTGCTATTTTCATGCCATTAAGAAGGGCTTCATATTCAACAATATTATTTGTACATGGGAACTTTAGCTTGAATGCTTTTGGTATAGAATATCCTTGAGGTGTAATAAACAAGATGCCTACTCTCGATCTATTCTGTGTGTAGGAGCCATCAAAGAACAATTTCCACTCTCTAGAAGAAAGGTTCATGATGGATGCATCTGGGAACTCCATTTGCATTGGTGTATCATCATACATAGGTGCATTAGCCAATTGGTTAGCAATAACTTGACCTTTGATGGCCTTTCTTTCAACATACTCAATGTCGAATTCACTTAAAAGCATCACCCATTTAGCTAGGTGACATATTAGGGTAGCTTTGCTTAGTAGGTATTTTAGAGGATCAATCTTTTTGACCAAGTGCATGGTATGAGCTAGCATATAATGTCTTAGTTTTTGTGATTCAAAGATCACAACAAGAAGCTTTTTCAATCATTGAGTAGTTTTTCTCATAGGCCACTAGTGTTCAACTGATGTAGTAGATTGCTCTTTATTTTTTTTCATCATCATGTTGGGCTAGCAATGCCCCTAGTGAGGTATCAATAGTAGAGACATACAAGATTAGTGGCCTTCCTTGAATAGGAGGCATCAAGATTGGAGGATCTGATAAGTACTATTTGATATGGTTGAAATTCCTCTCACATTCTTCACTCCATGCAAATGTCACACCTTTATGTAATGTCTTTGTAGAAGGTTGTGATATATCCGCTAGTTCAGATATGAAGCACCGGATAGATTGGACTCTCCCTTGTAGAGTTCTCATTTGACTGATAGTTTTTGGGGGTTGCATCTCCATGATAGCCTTAACCTTAGTAGGGCCAACCTCAATTCCTTTCTTTAATACAATATATCCTAAGAGTTTTCCAGAAGTTACACCAAAAGCACATTTCTTAGGATTGAGCCTCAGACTAAATTTTTCCATTCGATCCAATATCCTTCTTAGGTGACTTAGGTGTTTTGTTTTGATCATAGATTTAGCCAATGTGTCATCAACATAGTCCTCCATGGTTTGATGCATCATATCACGAAAGATTGATGTCATTGATCTTTGATATGTGGCACCGACATTCTTGAGCCAGAATGGCATGATGTTCCAATAGAAGGTTCCCCATGCACATGTGAATGCTATTTTCTCCTAGTCCTCAGGAGCAATTTTGATTTGATTATAACATGAGAAACTGTCCATCAAGGAATACATCTCAAAACCCATAGTCATGTCCACTATCATGTCAATATTAGGTAGTGGAAAATCATCCTTTGGGCTCTATTCACATCTCTAAAGTCTGTGCACACTCTGATTGATTTGTGAGGCTTTGAAATAGGTACAATGTTAGAGATCCACTTAGCATAGTCAATAACACAGATGAATCTAGCTTTTAACAGCTTCTCTAGCTTAGCTTTGACCAATAGTGCAACATGAGGATGCATTTTTCTCAATTTTTGCTTTACAGGTTTTATGCCTAGAGCGATAGAAAGATTGTGCATTATGAGATCAGGATCCAAGCCTAGCATGTCAAAATATTTCCATGAAAAATTAATCTTTTTTCTATCAAGAATTTTGTAATTTTTTTCTTTTCTTCTACTGATAATGATTGAGCTACATGGATGAGTTGTGGCTCTTTTGTTGTTCCCAAATTGATAGGTTGAGTGAGCTCAACTAGAATTGGAGATCTTTCCTGTAAATGACTCAGAAGGACATCAAACATCTCATCCTTAGGTACCTCTAAGAGGTTTTCACCTTTAGATACATCTTTTATTTTCACTTTTGTAGGTTCTGACACTACCACAAAGTCATTTTCACCCTCAAAACTCCTTTTCCTTTTCTTTTTATTTTCACTTTTGTAGGTTTTGACTCTTTCATGCTGATGCTTGGTTCACTAATGGAAGTCCTCATAGGATCAACTGCACTGAGGTAGCAAGCAAGGGCATAATCATTTGGGAAGGTATAAATACCTTAGTTTGGATTCATGGAAGTTTGGTCAAGAAGGTCAGGATGTTGGATAGTCAAAGCGGGGAAAGATTGGGAGATAGTGTTTACGGATATGGATCTGTCATCATTGGTACTAACTTGACGTTCAAGTTAAAAGTTGATATTACAACTTAAGATAATCAATTCATGAATAGGGTCAATGTCATTGTGGAAGTCCACTTCAGCCATTAGTGGAACAAACTCGTTAAGTTCCCTACTTTTCTCTAGACTTACGTTGGGTTTAGATAAATATTGGTGAATAACATCAACATGTTTCTCTATAATAAGCTCATCTTTTTCAGGAATGACTCCCCAGTCATAGTCATTAGATTCATCTTCTCGTTCAGGACTTCTAGGAAATCTCAGAACATGATTAAAGTCAAGATGGATATCCCAAAAAGGGTTACCTTCAATTTCAGATTTGAATTCATACTCATGGGAATCTATTTCAGAATAAATACCACCTTCCTCTTGGCCTACTTGATTAGCTTTGAGATTATCCATTTCTTGTGTTGCAACTATCTCTTGTTCCATAGCGGGTTCTCATGTGTTGACTACATTAATCCTTTGGATTGGATCATCTACTGCATTAAGGAGGTCTTTGATTTTCTTAGGGAAACACTCATAAGAAATGAGTTATGAGGTGTCTAAATCACTATGTGATGCTTTAGTTTCTTCTTTCTTAAGACAGCCTTCTCCTAGTGTGATCTGCTCTATGACTTGAGAACAGTTACCCTTGACGTAGAAGGGTTTCCTTTTAAAGCCTAAGCCAATAGTATCCTTGTTTTCCCTGCCAGTATGTGAAATAGGTGTCATGCGACCTTTTCCTCTAACTCTTAGAGGTCCTTGACCTAGATATCCCATTTTTGTGATCAGTTTGTCCCCTGGGCCATATGTCTTAAAAGGGACTTTTGGTATGTTAGAGTCACATTTCTAGACAACTTGAGATTCAAGTTCATCTTTGTATAGCCATGCAAGCACAACTTCATCCTCTTCAAACTCTTGTTTAGATACTTTTTCTACAACAAAATTCACTTTATACGCCTCAAGAGGCTCTTCAGATTATGGTTTAGACTATTTCAAAGATTGTCCATAAGACTTAGGAGAGATAGGGAGAGATGTCAAAGATAAGACTAGCTCTATAGTATATTCTCCCATACCATTTTCTTTGATATTGACCTCTTTTGCAATGTCTTCCATTTTAGAGGTAGATATTTCTTTTGTTTGCTTAGTGGAAGATTCTTTGTTATTAGGAACAAGTTTATCTGCACTTTCTTTTAATGTATTGCAAGTGGTGGACATATCTATTGGAATAGTAACCTCTACTCCTTCATAGGGAAACTTCAAACATTGATGATATGTCAAAGGAATAGCTTTCATTTCATGTATCCAGGGTCTCCCTAGAAGGATGTTGTACGCTAAAGATAGATCAAGAACTTGACATGTAGTATCTCTGATTACTAGACCTGCTCTGATAGGTAAGACAACGGTGCCTTTAGAAGATCTCTCTTGTTCATCATAGGCTTTGATAGTTATCTTCTTTCTAGGATCAATAGCCAAATCTGAAAATCCCAATTGTGTGATCAAGCTGTAAGAACAAATGTTTAGGCCAGCACCCCCATCTATCAACACGCATTTGACTCTACAGTTCTTGATCAAGACTTCTATATGCAAGGGCTGGTTATGTGGGTGACTCAAGGAGTTATCATCTTCCTCTGAAAAGGAGATATATTGCAAAGATGAAAGATGTCCAACCATAGTCTGGAATCTATCTAAATCAAGGTCGTTAAGAACATTAGATCCAAGCAAAGCCTTGTTTAGAATGGCTCTATGACCTGGAGATATTCAAAGAAACTCAAACATGGAGATTTTTTCATTTGTGTGTTGGAGTTTCTGAACAATGCTATAAGATGTTGGCCTCATATCTTTAGGACTGGCAGATTTAGAAGCAACCTTCTGTTTGGAAGTGGAAGAAAGATTGAAGGGCATCTTTGGGACATTTGAGGAATCTGGGATTTGTCCTTTCAGATGTGCCTAAGCTTGTGATCAAGTAACTATGTTAGTTGAATGATGATCTCTATCTCTTCGTATAATTGTGATGACATTGCAGCACTTAGAGATACAAGATTCAACCATATTGATAAGAGTATTATTTCCAAGGTAAGCATAATTGACTTTTGCCCCTATATTAGGCTGAGAAGATGAAACTCCTTGACCATGTTTTGGAAATGGTTCTATGAAAGTTGTATGATCAGTATTTCTCTTATGATTATCAATTAGGATTTCTCCATTATCGATTTTATCTTGTATAGTATGTTTCAAGCATAAGCAGTTATTAGTTTTATGACCCTTACTACGATGGAAGTCATAGAATTCATTCTCTCTCCACCACTTTGGCTTAGGTTTAGGATCAAATTGTAAGATCTCAGGCAAAGATATGATATTGTTAGTTAATAGAGTTTTCATGTCTGATTCCAAGGATTCTCCAAGAGGAGTGAACTTTCATTTATAATTAGTAGACCAAGGTTTGTACTCTGTCTTCTTTTGGGAGGGTTTTGGTACCTTTTTCTCTGAAGCTTTAATGGTTTGGGTACTGACAGTTAGATTGAAAGCCGGTGCCTTAGATGGGGCATGAATAATGTTAACAATGCCATCTATGATGATGCCTTTGTTCTTTTTCCAGTTTTTGTTCTTGTCTTTAGAACTAGATCCAGATTTCTACTTGTCCTTTTGAAGTGAGATGTCTCCCTTTTTTACAAGTACTTTCTCTATTTTGATCGCATTATCTACCATCTTGTCAAAAGATGTGTGATTTTGTATTTGTAGAGGGTAGTTAAGATTTGGAACAAGGTTGTTGATGAATATTTCTAGTTTCTCAGTTTCTAGAATAGGTCTAGCATATAGAGAGAATTTCTTCCTCCATCTTTTGAGAAATGTCAAGAATGGCTCTCCTAGATACTGTTTGAGATTGTAGATATCAATCATGGTAACTGGATGCTGGATGTTGTAGGAGTATTTTTGATAGAACAATTTGATCAACTCCTTGAAGGTTTTGATGGTAGGAGGCATTCTAGAGAACCAATGAATGGTTGCTCCTCCTAGAGATCTAGGAAAGAGATGCATCCGATAGGTTGGTTCATGTATGAACTCCATAGATTGTGTATAGAGCTCTCTAACATGATCTTGAGGATCAGAGTTTATGTCATAATTATCATATTTTGGTATTTCCACTCTCTTAGGGAATGGTTGCATGTACAAGTCTTTATCAAATGGAAAAGGGCATAGGACCTCCATGGAGAATTCCTTAGGTTCCTTTTCTTTTTAAATTTTGTTAAGTTTGACTTGCATCGCGTGCATTTGTTTCATCATAGTAGTAATAGGATTTTCTTCTTCATGTGTTATGATATTTTCAACATTAAAGTTAGGAGGAAGTTTAGCTCCTTGGTGAGCTAGCTCTAGAAAATATGTCTCTCTATCTTCCTTCAAGAAATGCTTCATCATTCTTTTGAATTCATCATCATTTTGATATCTAGCAATTTCAGAAGGTGTAGGCTCCTGATCCTCACTATGTTGAGAATGAGCTCTTTGAGACCCATGGTTTGTCCCAGCTTGAGACATGTTGTTGTTATGAGAGTTACTCAAGATAGATTGATGTGGGGTTGTCTTGTAACTTCCCTAAATTAACATAGGAGGTGTTGGTTGATTAACTGTGTTGATTCATGTGGGAGGGGTAACGTAACCACCTTTCAAGAATAGATTGCCAAGAGTTTCCTTGCCGAATTTTTTAGTGTTGTAGGATTGATGAAAGGTCTCAATGATCATAGAAGATGTCTCTCAAGAGATTGTGGGTTGCTCTCTATGTTTTCGTGATGAAGCTCTAGTTTCCACCATTAACCTTAGGTGAAGCAAAAGAGCAAGATTAAGACAACTGAAGAATGAATTGATTGAAGAAGATTAGATGATGCAACCTTCTCCAGATTAGATTGATTGAAGATTATCTTAGACATGGATGAAGGATACTATGCCCTAGATGTATGGGTAGACACCCAAAAGATAGTAGACATGAGTTCACAACACTTAGTCATTTTGAAGATTGATTAGAGATTGATGATCTGACAAGGTTTTGACAAAAGATGAAAGAGACTCAACTCGATTAAATAAAAGGATGAATTGGACTCAGAAGGCCACTTTAGGAAAATGATTGGATGATTTCTAGTTCCTGCTCTATTCTTGACATAGTGATTTATTTGACAGATTCTGGAAATAGGCTATAAAAGTTGAATATCTGGCAATTTTGACAACTGTTTGGAAATTTTTCAAAATTTCTCAAATGACCTTCTACAGACTCATACGACAGTGGGTATGCTCTAAAATGATAGTTGAAAAACTCATATGACAATTGTAAAACTCGCACGATAATAGATAGCAGGAGTTTTTGACTTTTTGATTTGACTGGCAGCAAAACTCGTACGACACTATATATGCTATCATATGACAATAAAGGGGTTTTGAAATGACACTTGGGAAAAAATCATACAACTTATGACTCTAGAAAGGACTTTTTTCTTCAGATCTTGATTTTTGCTTAGATTTTTGGATTAGTTTTTTTACTCTGTTTAGGTTTTGCAGATTTGAGTAATAGTCTAGATTCATTCATTTGTAATAACCAAGTAGATAACAAGCACATAGAATAGCAAGCAAGTGATGTCAAGCACGCCTAAAAATAATGAGCAAGGGTAAAGGAAACCTTGCGCATGAGCAACCAAGTGATTTATTGATCTTACCCTAGGAGAGCTACTTGTGAATGTTCAAAAAGTTTTTTCAATGATTGCACACATTCCTAGAAATGAAAATTTTGGCATCGCTAGGGTTTTTAGTAATGGTTTGGCTTTGAAAATTTTATGATCTCAAGAGGGAGAAATAAAATCCCAATGCACTAGCGTTTTGAAACAATCTGAGAATTTAATCAATCAAGAGCTGCTAGGGAGATCTGACAGCCCAACAAGAGACCACACCTTTGAAGATTTCCTCCACAAGGACATTTATATAGTGCTTGTCACTACCATAGATAAAATGACTATTACTACTTGAGGTTCCATCCACATGGTTGACCCAATTAAGGGAATTTCCATTACGGTTAACCCTCTCCAAAGGTGACTCACAAAAGATACCACATGGAGACTGGTTTCAGATTCAAGGATCTGAGTTTCTAATACTATCCAAAAAGGGAGTAGAGCATAGTCCTCTAGCCTTTTCACTTTTAACCAAAACAAAGCAAACAGATTAATCTGACACGCTAAGACTGAAGCAATCTCACCAATTTTTATAATGTCAACAACTTGTAATCTATCAACCTCTCTAGAGAGAGAATGTATCAATCAAAAGCTGAAAAACTACAAATCCAATAGAACACAAGATGTTTTTAGTATCCTCCCTACCTACAAGGGGATCCTTCATTAAGAAGAGCTTTACATGCATGAACAAAAGAATAAAGCCCACTCTCTCGAGATCATCCACAAATAGTATTCATAGGGCCTATTTACTATGTTTAACAAAGATGCATAAAACAATTTTATGTTCATTTTATAGCCCAAAGTGAAGTCTATGATATGAAAGCAATAAAGTCACACAAGCCTGATACATAAGAGTTCATTTTTAATCCAAATTGAAGTGTTATCAGATTCAGAAGAATACTTGAATTCCTCACAATGCGCTTAGTAGATTTTTACCTATTTTTAGCAATTTTTCTTATGCTTTTCCAATCTACATCAGCAAGTACCAATGAAAAATAGAAGATTTCAATTGTTAAGGTTAGCCGCTTAGTCCAAATCTGAAAATCAAATCTAAAAAGCTGACTGAAAATATGAAACAACAAATGAAACTTGGTGTCAAAACTCATACGACAGTGGGTCACCTCCCAGATGATAGTATGGAAACTCAAACAACACTGGGTGTCTTATCATATGACAGTTGAGCTTCCAAATGACAACTTGTAGGTTTTGATACAACCTTCGATTAAATCAATTATTGTACGATAGAGGATACCTCTGAGTATGATTTCTGACAAAAGTCATATGAAGAATGTACATATAGAAAATAAAGATCACAATTTTAATTAGAAAATGACAAGAAATTAATAGAAATTGATATAATTAAAATGGAAACCTGCTTCAGGGCCCCATGGTGGGTGCTAGAAATGTGTGTGTGAATTTTGTACCTAGCTGGAGGACACAACACTTCAATAAAACATTAGAGGTTAGCAAAATCAAGATATATAGATAAATGAAAAGCTTAGACTAACCAGGCGATTTACTACCTTCTAGTAGGTGTGAGTATGTATTATCAGATTAGACCAAGATTAGTGACCTTAACAACACCTAAATGAAGGATTTGAATGTAGAATCTAGATATGGAATGGATGCATATTAATCTATCTTTTTGGTTCTTTTCTGTGAAAATATGAATGAAAGAAAATTGATATGAATCTAATCTATATGACAACTGACATGATATGCAATTGATCTAAGAATTGATATGCTAAACTGATATGAATACAAAAGCTATAACCAAACAATGAAAGATCTCACAAATTTCTTGTCTTGAATACTTGATCCTTTAATCACCAATTCGCCAAAATGATTATGGAAATTTAGAGGTCAAAGAGGTGTTTTTAGAGGAGCTAAAGCCTTTCTTTTATAGAAATCCAAGGCTTTGAGGGTGCATGAGAAAAGTCATAAATCACTCTTGATGAACTCAGGTTGATTTTAGAGTTAACTAGAAATCAGAGATGATTAACTCACATAATCATGCAAAATCATGCAAGAATAGCTTTTTAACTCAAATCAGAGGTTCATATCAGCTTTGAACTCAAAAAGGATGTTGAGTTCCAAAAAGTCAACAACTTGCATTGATTTTTTGATTTAGAGTTTAACTGCTCTTTGAATGTGCACAATTAATTATGAATTAATAAATAAATAAAGTGATTTATCCTCAACTTAACTAATTTTTGAATTTAAAATAATTGATTTGTGGGTTAATCAATTATTAAATCAAACTTTACTAAAAAAATATATCATTAATTTTGACAATTGACATTAATTAATTAAATAAGAATTTAATCAATTAGTCATAGGATATTTTGATTTATTGTCAAATTTAAATAATATAATTTTGGAATAGATTTAATTAAATCTAATTAAATAATCAAGTGGCACGATTAAGTCTAATTAATCAAATATAAAGAATAGTCAATTAATCAAACTTTTAGGATAAATTGGATTTATCGCCAAATAATATTTAATTAAAGATAAATAAGATAGATTAGGAATATTCAAGGAATATTCCCCAATGCAGAATTAAGATAATCAATTAGGATTTGATGATGTTCAGATGTGCCTTAGGTTAGGACTTTGATGTTGATTTCATTCAATTTGAAGATGTAAGAGGTTAATGAACCTATAGCCCATTTTTGGGGTATTATAGTGATCATGAAGTTGAGCCAGTTAATCAATTAGAGGTTCCACCTGAGCATGGGATATGAGACATAGAGAGACCCGCTAGGGATGTTGAACATGAGATTTGAGAGTTATTACGACTCTAGCCTTCCTTGTTTTTTGGATCCACTGATGGGTCACTAGTAGAAGCCTAGTTACAGAGTTTACAACGATGCTTTGGATTGTGCTCTTACGGGAGTAATCTAAAGGAATGACTTGCAATCCATTTCCTATGGGAGAAGGCCTCAACTTGGTGGCAGTAGGAGGAGTCCATTGGAGGAGTGGATATTGACACACTCACTTGGGAGTCTTTTGTGGCCCATTTATGAGAGAGATACCTCTCTGAGCATTTCAGACAGAGACAGATAAAGGAGTTTCATGATCTCTAGTAGAGAGGTCTCACAGTGACCCAGTATGAGAGACAGTTTCTTGAGCTCCTTCAATACATAGATTATATGAAGGATGAGAAGCTACAATCCATCATTTAATTAAGGGACTTAATATGTCTCTTGAGGGTACAATACATTTAGCCTTCCCTACAACATTCAGAGACACCGTTGAGACAACACTTGTAGCCGAGGATATCCATACTAGACAAGAGTCCCAGGATCGGCCTCAGCACCGAAACCCCTCATCCCAGTAGTTAGGACAACATAGACCCTCTTGGATAGGGAAACAAAACCATTCAACAGGTTGCTTTAAGGGTCAATAGTCTCAACAACATGGATCTAAATACAATTCTAGACAGAGGCATTCATAGGGTTATCAAGGCTCAAAGCCCAAATAGTGGTAGTCTCAGGGCCCTAAATTGGATCAGAGGACATAGACTCCTCAGACATAGTCAGCTAGGACTCAATAGTTCTTTAGGGGTAGATACATTGGTTCTAGTAGGACTAGAGGATCACAACAACCTAGGACACAAGGAGTACAGGTTCATACCCGAGGTCCATATTACACTTGTGATGGTATGGGTCATATAGCCAGAGAGTGCCCATAGGGATAGTCAGCTAGTGGTTAGTGAGGGGCTACCTCAGAGCCTACAGTTGGAGATATGGGTAGATCCCATTGAGTATTTGGAGTGGTTGATAACCTCTAGGCTGAGCATCAAGTCACAGATATAGAGGCCATAGGTATGATCCAGGGTATCAGTATCAATATTTCTATCTTGTTTCATTCAAGAGCCACATACTCCTTTATATCTTCATATGTAGTGGAGCATTGTAGGCTAGTGG
Source organism: Chamaecyparis obtusa (assembly GCA_027943335.1). Classification (NCBI taxonomy): domain Eukaryota; kingdom Viridiplantae; phylum Streptophyta; class Pinopsida; order Cupressales; family Cupressaceae; genus Chamaecyparis; species Chamaecyparis obtusa. The sequence goes on along the minus strand of BSBK01003520.1, from coordinate 103,053 downwards.
TAGTTAGATAGGATATCTGTTGGGAGGTTGAGTTAGCCTTAGGAGCTAGGGTATCTATTAGTTCCTTAGTTTGTAGTTGCCAGATTTAGATTAGAGACTTAATCATGATGTCTGATCTTTGTATTACCCCTCTAGGTTCTTATGATGTAGTCCTTGGCATGGATTGGCTATATGTCCACAGCACCAAGATGGATTATTGAAAGAAGAGAGTAAAATGCGTTGATTATCGTGGTACTTCTATGGTGATATTTGGGGTACAGAAACCCATATCCCTTCACATGATTTTCACATAGCTTTGATAGTGTGTGCAGAGGGGATGTTAGTTATTTGCCATCGCCATTAGTGACAGAGAGGAGGATTTAGAGGGGGAGCCTTTGTTCAAGGATTATCCTATCCTATAGGAGATATCCTATAGGAGTTTGCAGATGTATTTCCTACTGAGCTACCTAGTATGCCTCTACTTAGGGTAGTTGATTTTCATATAGACCTTGTGCCAGGAGCTGAGCCCATTTCTTGAGCACCCTATAGGATGATGACACATGAGATCAGTGAGCTCAAAATTTAGTTAGAAGAAATCCTGGAGAAAGATCATATTCGACCTAGTGTATCACCTTGGTGTGCGCTAGCGATCTTTGTGAAGAAGAAGGATGGATCACTTAGGTTTTGCGTTGATTATCAGCAGTTGAATAAAGTAACAATTAAGAACTGATACCCACTCCCCAGGATCAATTATTTGTTTGATCAGTTGCAGGGTGCCTGAATATTCTCAAAGATAGATTTGAAGTTTGGATACCATCAGTTGTAGATAGTGGAGAGTGATATCCACAAGACTACATTTCATTTGAGGTATGGTCACTATGAGTTCACAGTGGTGCCATTTGGCCTCACAAATGCTCCAATTGTGTTCATAAGCCTTATGAATGAAGTATTTCATACATTCTTGGATAAGTTTGTGGTTGTGTTCCTTGATGACATTTTGATATATTCTCACAATGAGGAGGAGCATGAGGAACATTTGAGATAGGTTTTGTAGCATTTGAGAGAGAATCAGTTATATGGTAGCTTGTCAAAGTGTGCCTTCTTTAGACAGGAGGTCCATTATATTGGTCACATTATATCCAACGATGGGATTTCTGTGGACCCATCAAAGATTAGGGTCATTATGGATTGGATAGCACCCACTAGTGTCACCGAGGTCAAAAGTTTGATGGGGTTAGCAGGTTATTATAGATGCTTTGTGGAAAGATTTTCTAGAGTGGCTCATCCAATCACTTCCCTTTAGAGAAAGGGGAAGAAGTATGAGTGGACAGAGAAGTGTGAGAGAGCTTTCCAAGAGCTCAAGAGAGCCCTCACTAGTGCACCGATCTTAGTAGTGCTAGATCCTTCAGTGGACTTTCTTGTATGCACCGATGCTTCATTGGATAGTTTAGGAGTAGTCCTTATGCAAGATGGTCATCCTATAGTTTTTGAGTCTAGAAATCTAAAGACTCACGAACTTAATTATACTACTCATGACCTAGAGCTCACAGCGGTAGTTCATGCCTTGGTGAGCTGGTGACACTTTCTTTTAGGTCACCAATTTGAGCTTCATTTAGATCACCTAAGTTTACAATATATCTTTACGCAACCTAATCTTAATACTAGCTAGAGGAGATGGATGGAGTTCTTATGTGAGTATGATTTTGATGTTCACTACATCAAGGGAAAAGAGAATGTTGTTTTAGATGCCCTGAGTAGGAGGCGACATGAGCTCTTGTCTATGACTTCTAGTACAGATTTGAGAGACCACATTCTATGTCACTTGCCAGAGGATGGGTTGTATGTAGAGGTTTGTCAGTTTATCCACTCATAGAGACCTCTAGAGGGGAGATTTGTAGAGTATTTAGTAGAGTCTTATAGCCTACTACATCATAGGGGGTGAATTTATGTACCTTCTACGGGTGACTTGCAAGAGTTTATTGTGCTTGAGGTTCACAGACCTTATGCAGCTCATCCAGGAGTTAAGAAGTTGCATGTTGATCTGAGATAGTTGTATCATTCACCAGATTGCCAACATAGTTTCTAGATGTCTAGAGTGTCAGAGAGTGAAGGTAGAGCATAGTCATCTAGGTGGACTCCTACAGCCACATGAGATGCTAAAGTGGAAGTGGGATACTATCTCCATGGATTTTATAGTTGGTCTCCCTATATCCTCTCATCATCATGATGCCATCATGGTGATAGTTGACACATTGACCAAATTCACCCACTTCTCACCTATTCATACCACTTTCACTGTGCTGGTAGTGGCACAGGTGTTCTTGAGAGATATTTTTAGACTTCATGGCATCCCTTGTAAGATCATCTTAGATAGAGATTCACTTTTTACATCCTCCTTCTGGAGAGAGCTTCAGTCAGCCATGGGCACTAGACACAACTTTAGTACAACATACCACCCTCAGATAGATGGTCAGATAGAGAGGGTTAATTAGGTTTTAGAGGACATGTTGTGCATGTATGTGATAGACCATCAGGTTAAGTGGGAGGAGTACCTTCATTTGGTCAATTTTTCCTATAATAATGTGCATCATTCCACTATAGGTATGCCACCATATCAAGATTTGTAAAGTAGACCATGCAGGACACCACTGAGCTAGGATATGATCGAGGATAGAGCATCTATTAGACCTTAATTGGTCAAGGATGTGGAATGGCAAGTGGTTTTGATTAGACAGTGTCTTAGATAGGCTCAAGATAGACATAAGAAGTATGCAGTGAAGAGGGTTGATCATAAGTATATGGTCAGAGATAGGGTTTTCTTAAGAGTGCACCCACACAAGAGTCCAATCCATTTTGGAAAGGGCTCTAAGTTGGTGCATCAATTTGTTGGACCTTTTGAGATCTTGGAGAGGATAGGACTAGTTTCCTACCATCTAGATTTGCCACCTAGCCTATCTCGGATACACAATGTGTTTCATGTATCTATGTTACAAAAATATGTTTATGATGAGTCTCACATTATAGATTGGTATACCTTGTAGGTGGAGTCAGACATACAGTTAGCCTTGGAGCCCATTCGCATTTTAGCCCGATTGACTTTGGCACTTTGAGGAAGAGAGTTGGACCAGGTTAGAGTCCAGTGGGATTGTTATGATGAGATCACAACTTCATGAGAGGATGCAACACAGATGAGATCACAATACCTATATCTTTTGATGAGCTCTAGGAGGAAGTTCATGCCTAGAGGGGGAGGATGTGAGGCCTCACCTCAACCCATCATAGCATTACTGATTCATTCACATTTTGATACCTCATGTTTTGATACTTGATAAAATTTCTTATCATTTGGACATGGACTCATGATGTTATATTTTATGATGATGACTACATTATGTAGATTATATTTTCATGTGGATTAGGACCTAGAACATAAGGTTTATTTTGGTTATACATGCTTATATATGTGAATTGATGAGAAGATTCAATCATGATTAGATTTTATTATTTCATAGATTATTCTCTACAATAGGAAGTAGCATGGATAATATGCTATGATGATTTATAGTTTAAACATTACTAAATAAATTTTTTTTATTAAGAATTGAATTCTGCATATGAAATTATGTTTCTAATTATGGATTGTATATGTAGATATATATTTTCATGTGATTTTAATTCCTTGGACTACTGATGCTCGAGTTTAGTGTGTAGGAAAGAGAACCATAGAATTATTCATAGAATCAAGGCTAAACGCATGTGAATTGAGTAAACCAAGGTTTAATCTGATTAAGAGATTTGAACCTCATAATAATGTGATCTTGTTGTAAATGTGCTTTTGAATGTGTGTTATTAGTTTAACTTCATGTTGTTAAATAGGACATGTCATTGTCAATGTGATGTGTATTTTGTTGGTGTCACTTGACACTTGTGTTGTACATGTGGAGGATGACATGTCAAATTAGGGCTTGGGAAGAACCACCTAACCTCATCAAATATTATATTAGTCCCACTTTTATGTAGATGTCTTGTAGGGATCACATCAAGTTGGAACTCGGATTTGGACTTTAGGAGTACTTTAGAGGGGTCAAAACTAACCCTAGAGTGTCTTTTTGGCCTAAATTAGCTATCCCTAAGTAGGTACCTTGAGTTGGAGGTTAGTTTTTACCTATAGGAAAGCCTAGAACCTCATTATGTCCCTCCAAAAAGCCTACTTTTCAAAAGTGGAGAAAATAGAGGTGGCCACATGCATACTAACTTGTCCCACACTCCTTGCTAAACCCAAAATTAAGAGGGGAGACAAGAGGAAAGACCAAGGACTTGGTGTCATGTCTCATTTAATGGTAGTTGTTGAGTACATTTTAGAGGCCCTTTTAGAGGGATGGGAGAGACATAGTGTGTGTTCATCCACTCTCCAAATTTAGAGACAAATAGGGTTGGAGAAAGGAAAAGGGAGAAAGGATAAGGAGCTCAACTCAATTTCATTCTTCCATTTTTCATTGCACCAAAGTTGGTGGCCTTAACATGAAAAAACTTCTTGCTTGAAAACTCATGAGGAAGATTATTTTTGTAGATTGTATTTATAGATATACTTATTTTTCTTTCCATGGAAGAATACTTATTGCATTTCATTTCATTGTTTAAAGTGTAGAAAGAATATGTGAGATCTTGTATGTAATGTTTCTTTGTGAATCACTTCATTTTTGTGTTGGGTAAGGGATTGCTTTTGGGGTTTGTATCATTCTTGTTGATTTGTTTTTTTGGGAGTATTGTTCATGGGAGTTTAAGGCATTACTCACCCTTTGGGAAGGGAAGAAGTGGCCTTGGGTGAAGGGCTTAGTTGGGCTCTCCATTGTAGTGAGAGTCTCTTCGCTTGGAGAAGAGGGATAATTTCATGGAGTATGGGCTCCATGAAGCCATTTTTATTGTTGCATCTATAGGATTTTAATAAGGAAATGTTGTGTCTGGAAAATTGATATTGTAGCCTTGAAAGGAAATGAAATACTCTTGTTGAGAACTTGTATATGAAATGAAATTCTCCTCCTTCAAAAGGCCCACCTTCACCCTACTTCAATGAGTTTGTAAAACTCATTTGTGAAGCCTTGGATGGGAGTTATTTGTTGTTTGTGTATATATATTGTTGAGAGCATTTTGTTGTGTATACCCTTTTACCCTTGGTTCTCCAAGCTCGGGGATGGTCTCATTGAGACCTTGGTTGGGAGGTGAGATTCCCATGGTTCTCCTCTTTTATTTGCAGGTTTGAAAGTCATGGTTGCAAGAAGAAAAGTTTTGGGAAGTTTCTATTATGAAGTCTTTATGGGAGGAAACCTTAATGTTGTGTTGTTGGAACTTTTTAAATGAGAGTTCACCTCATTTTGATCATTCAATTGAGAAAATGTGATGTTTGTTGAGTTATTTATGAATTTGATCCTTATTCATAATAGGATGGGTTCAATGTTGATTGGAAAGCAATGTATTTAGTTTCATAAAATGTAAAGTCTTACTAGTATGTAAATATTTCATTTTCTTTAATGTTTTGATTGTAAAAGTTTCAAGTTCCATACACTCCATTTCCTCCTTTGAAATCTATATTTCTACCATAATATGATCAACACTTTACCTTGAATACAATATTGAAATCTCAAATCTTTTGAGGAAAACATGGTAACAATAGCTAATTAATCAAATTATGACACTAAATTAAAATCACCTATTACTAGTATTCTATTAATAGTTCACTTAGTATAATGCACTAATAAAATACATATTGCATACATTTAACTTCAACAATAGCAAAACAAAAGAAATACAATGTTAGAGGGGATGACAAAATAACACTTTCATGATTTTTGAGAGCCAAAATGCTCTCTAGAAAATTTATGAAAAGGGATATCATTCCCTCTTTACACAAAGAATATTCCCTTCCTAATTACCTTCCTAATTAAACCCAGCTAATTAACCCTTTAGTGATAACCCAAATATTTTATTACATAGGAAAGCAAAATTGTTTTGCACCCAACACTATCAACACTATCAACTCTCTGTTATCCTTCATTACCCTTTGTTTGACGAGGAAACAAGGGAAGGAGTAATCATAATAGTAAAAATACTTACTTTTCTTTGCTGACATGCTTACCTACCCCTTACCATTCGAAATTCTTTTGCTTGGGATTTAAGTTATGTTTTAGGTGGGCCCCAAATCTTATGCTGCATAAAATATGCACTCATTTCCTTGGAAGAATTTCGTTCCCCTATGCAGCCTTGATTTTATGGACATGTCACCTCACCAATTTAGCAAGTGGGCCATGGGGAAGAGAGGAGTGAAAGGATAGGAGATAGGTGGGGGAGTAGGGTAGTAAGTTAGTAGGTTAGGATATTTTACGATTTGTTTTTAGAATTTAATTTATATTCTTATGCATAGATAGTTTATTTTATTTGATTGATTAATTAGTTAAAGTAAATTAATTAATAATAGTTATTTTGGCTTAATTTAAATTGTAATTTGTTATTAGATAATAGGGTTATGATCTAATAAATTGATTTGTTTTAATTAATTGAATTTATTAGAGGGTTATTAGTATATATTAGAAAATGCATAGTTACTTTACTTATTTAATTTTATTATGAATATCAAAAAAGTGCTTTTCATGTTTTCAAATAGGGAGAGGGCTTAGTTTAAATTATTACTTATTCCCTAGGTTTATAAATTGATAAAGTTAGTTAAATTAAGACAAGTTTAATTTAGTGAAAACTATTTTAGTTTAGTTAATTTCTGGATAAAGGAAATTATTTTATGTTGATTTAGGTAAACAAATAATATTGTTCCATTAAGATTCATTTTACCGGTATATCGAAATATGTTGGATTATATGTGAGTTAATAGTATCTTTAATAATATTCATCTAATTATTATTTACCTCTAGTTAAATTCATTCGTAATATAATTTTTACGTTTTTAATAACTGATTTTTTTTAATGGTTCAACGAATTTATAATGTTGTTATTGTGCTTAATAAACATTATCAGTATAATTAAAATTCCTTTAGAATTTTGTTATTTTACTATAATCAATTGAGTAGATTAAGTTAATTCATGTCACCATCATTGGATAAAACAATGTTACACAAACCCTTTTAAGGGTCGTTAATCCACTTGTTGACTAAAATTTTTTTTACCAAGTGAAACCAATTGTTGGGACTTGAACCTACCTTTAGTTTTTCACCATGATTGTAGAAATATTGTCAAGGATGGGTATATCTGAATGGACCATGGGAAATTGGAGAAACTAGAACTTTTCTAGATTGTCGATACCTTACTCGATTTAGTTATCACCTTCAGTTAAAAACATGTTCAAAGATTGTTTCAATCACTCTGAACTTAATCCTAGGTTGTGGCTAGAATAACCTTAGTCAACTTATCATTAAACCTATGATCGTAACTCTCTAACATCTTACTTTAAAAAAAAAAATTGTTGCATTTTTATTGGTTAAGTTTTGGGCATGACAAAACTATCTGTACACTAGCACAAAGAATAAGGACTCCAATTAAACCACAATAAGATGAAGGAAGCAAAATGAAGAAGTAGTGGAAGCCCAAGTTAGAAAAAGTGAACCCTTTGATCATAAATGAAGGAGATTTCACCATTTACTAAATAAGTATTATGAAATGAATAATATCTTTGAGAATCTGAATCTTGAAAATATAATTGTCATACATATGATTATTACTGACAAGAAATTTTAAGATATAAAGGGTAGATTCCTGATGATCTTTATGAGAAATTGGTAAAGGGGAAGAACAAAGTAGTTGAAGAAGATAAAGACATTTGATAAAGGTATGTAAGAAAAATTTGATAAATTAAGGATGAAGACCACTTTGGAGAAATCATGAAGAACCTTAGCACTCATTTGAGGAGAAAGAGAAGGACAGTTCTAATAATGGGAGAAAATTATGAAGAGATAAACACTAAAACAGAGCAAGCAGTTGTGAAGGTAATGACCTTGAGACAGGGAGAAATATTCAGTGAATCTGAACAAGCAGTAGAAGAAGAACCACAAACTGAGTCATCACCAATTTCACCACCCTCCATCAACATTATTGACGAGTCTATGGACATTGAAGGTATGAAATTTACCATAGATAGAGAAGAAAATCCTTTTGATGACCAAGGAGAAAATATTGGAAATTTGATAGATACTTTTGAGAAGGATGAATTAGTAAATAAGAAGGAATAAATTTAGATTAAAATAGTAGATGAGGATGCGGTGCAAGAAGAGCAGACTGAAATTGTTTCATAGACTAAGAGCACAACAAAAAACCCATCTAGACCACCCATGGAATTAGTTTCTTATCTCTGAATAAGATAATTGGAAAGAATAAGAAGGTAAAATTCTTGGAAGGGATGTTAGTTGAAGTAACCAACAAACTTCAAGGAGTGATATCAACTCAAGTGAGTGAGTTTGATCCCCAAGAAAAGGCTAAAGAGGTAATAAAAGATCTTGACATTGAATTCACTAATTTATCAAATGTTGCATTAGTCAAAGCTCAAGCAACCCACAATGCATAATTATTTTAAGTTTTTTGTTAGAACATCAGAAATGATTTCAATAACTTAAATATATGAATAAAAGAGTTGAGGAGATGTTTATAGAGAGGAAAATCATTGTACATCCAGTGTACACTATCCCACAACCATACATCAGAAATATCAGAGAAGATGAATAATAAGGAAGTAGAGATACAAGAAATAGTTAATGATTTGCAAAGTCCTAATGTGAAAATAAAAGACATCGAGAAGAAAGTAAGCAAAATCTATGATGAAATAAGACTTCTTGAAGATGAAAAATAAAGAAAGTTGAAAAGATTCACTCTACTTAGAGAGTAGCTATCACTAAAGATCAGTATTGTGGAATATCATCTAGAAGAATGTCTTTCGTCAAAGACATCATATGGAAAGTTCGCATATGAAAACCTTAAGGGAGTTGAGATAGCATCTTATGGACTATGTGCATTAATCAATGTTTCTGATATAGTAAAGAAGACATGGGATAATGAAATAGAAAATTTGAAGGAGCTAATTTTATAGATTGTATAGCAAGTATTTTAGCTTTGTAGCATTGAGATCAAAGAGGTAAACCAAATTTTGACATACTCATATTGACACCTTTGTCATTGTTGTCAAAGGAGGAGCAGTATAGTATGAAAATTGTATGTATGTAGAAGATATAGATATGTGCAATAGTATGAAGTATACTTTTAGGGGGAGTATCATTTTGGAGGAATAAGTAGACATGTATAGACGTGTATGATCTACAATTTTTGTAATGGTCATATGTTACACTTTTTGAATTTTATAATTAAAGTTTTTTTTGGGACTTAGCCAATTTTTCCATATGTTGCCACCACCACCAATGACAAAGGGGGAGATTGTTAGAAATTTTGCTAAGTAGGATATCAGAATGTTTTCATTCATATACTAAGCATTAAGACAATATGATTGGATGAAGCAGTTTTGCATAAGTGCACTTGAAAATTGTCTAAGTATAAAACTATTTGTCAGTCTTCACAGAGATAGTTTTGATTAGCAATATTCACAGAAGAAGGTGAAGTGCATGTGCACTTGAACATGGATCATTCTATGCAAATCAAACCCACATATGAGAGCACAAGTCTGTACGACTCTTATTAAAAGATATATTAAATTTTTTAGAGACACAACGTGAGTCGACCCAAAATAGAGTAGCAGTCAGATTATGATTATATTCGGGTATGTGCAGGATCATGGTATGCTAAAAAGTGGAGATGTGAAAAAGAAGTCTTGGTTGATAGACTCTTTGAAAAACAATTGTAACTTTCAAACAATATAATTTTTTTCAAATCTAAAATATACATCACATTCTAAGCTTCACCTAATACAATAATAATAAACAATTCTTTCAATTTGATGAAGTTTGGACTAAGTTAAGATGGTGAGACATGACAGTTTTTATATTTAGGAAAATTTTTAGTAGAAAAATCATAATTAATTATTTACTTTAAAAAAAATATAAAAAAATATACATCACATTCAAACATGAGTCTACTAGTTTTATCTAGAATCTTATAAAAAAAATTATCATTTGATTTTGTTTAATGTGATCAGATATACACCTACTTGTTATCTTTCTAGTCCTGATTGATAGACCTATTGAAAAATTGCTATAACTTTCAAATTGTATAACATTTTTGAAATCCAAAATATGTGTCACATTCTATGATTTTCCTACTACAAGAAAAATAAAATAAAAATTAATTTGATAAAGTTTAGACTAAGTTAACATGGTCAGACACTAGAGTTTTTGTATTCTAGAAAATTTGTAGAAGAAAAATCATAATTAATTCTTTACATGGAAATAAATTACAAAAATATGTGTCACATCCAGACATGAGTCTACTACTTATAACTAGAATATTGTAAAAAAAAAAATCATTTGATTGTGTTTAAGGTGGTTAGACATACGCCTACTTATTTTTTCCTGAAATTTTTGTACTACTACATTAAAATTTGAAATTTTCAACACATAGAATAATTATTTTTCAAAAATTGGCTAGTATCTTAGAGACTAAATTCAATTTTTTACATATTATCTTCTTACATATTTTTGATACAATACTTAAAACTTATTCAAATTTTTATGTCAACTCGCCTAAACCTGATTTTCTGAATTTTCATTACTACTCAAGGGCCTAGTTTGGCATACCATGATCCTGCACATACCCATTGAGTTAATAGACTATTTTTTTTATCAAAATAATAACTTAACTAATTAGGGATGACATCCTAGATGTTAACCCTAAGGCATCATATAATGAATTTATGTTTTGAGAAGAGTATAATGTATTGTGAGCTGATAGGAAAATATTTTGTAATAGCTTGTATATAAGTGAGAATAATGTAATATGAAATACATAGAAAGTATAAACAAGTTGTAAGAAGTTGATATGTGAAGCATGTTAGAAATAGGGAATAGTGAGAGGTGGGGGTGAATCGGTATTCTACATACTTTTAATTTTTCCCAATTATGGATATAATAGATTAACTTGATACATGCATAACATAGTAAACTAAAGAATATGCATAGCAGTTAAGAAAATGAACTCAAAACACATTATTTGTTCTTGAGGAAACCCTGGCCAAGGGAAAACCCCGGTGGGGATGGTACCCACAAAGATCCACTAATCAAAATTATCATGTTAAAAATGTTGACCCTATTAGGAGCCTATTACATGCATTTAATATAGTGTCTCAGTCCTGATTAAGGGACTTTAGGCCTTGTCAGAAGCCTCAACCCTACTAAGAGTTGGTAGTACAAAATATGATTACTAGATGAGCCCACTGCCCAAACAAGTAATGTACAATGATTCCTAATTACAAAATATGACAAGGTACATAACCTTATACTACTTAATTTCTTTCACAACTTCACATTAATATCTCTTCGCTATATGTTTTCTATACCATCTATATCATTACAATTTCTTGTCTCCTTTGCATTTACAAATGCCTCATATTTCTACAAGTTATTAAGGCTAATAACTCTTACAGTCAGCTTAACAAAAGCATTATACAAAATACATATTTTCCCAAGGGTTAACACCTAGGATGTCTTCCCTTTATATTGTTAAGACATTATTTTTGATAAACAAAAATAATCCCTTAACTCTTTACCAATTTTGTCTTCATATAATGTCCTATCGACTTGACACTGTCTGTGGTAAAACTGCCATAACTTCTTCTATACATGCCGTACTAACTTGCACTCTTAGGTGAGTCTTATATAGTCATCATAGTATCTATGTTCAAGTGTGCAAGCACTGAACTTACTCCAATTGTCATCTCTGATCAAAACTATCTTCAGATACACTAGAAAAATATTGTCTCATACTTAGACAATTTTGCTTTGCGCTCAGACATACTTGCTCTCTATCATATGTGATCTTCATGTAGATCATATGTTTCCATAATGACAACATATAAGTGTAGACTAGGATTTGAGCGTGCACCTAAACCTGTTTTGAAGGCCAAAGACAAACAAACGTCATAGCATATTATCAAATCAAATTTAATGGTAAACAAACTAAAATCAAAACCACCTCAGTTTAAGCCTAAAACGGATGTGCCCATGCACCGTTTGATATGCTTGGATATAAATGGATGTGGGTGTGCAAACTCAAGCACTTGGAGCATACAAATAGGATGATTTGAGGATCAAGAAGACCCAAAATGACACAAAATAGGTATGAGGAACCTATTTTGCCTCAAAGGCCTCAAGAACACACAAATATGCAAAGCTAAAAGATGAACTAAGATTGATTAAACAAGAAATGAATCTATGTTAATCCAATTAAGCTAATTTAAATATGATTTAAGCTTGAAAATGATCTAAAATGATGAGTTTATGCTTATGCTAGAATGAAAATGGCATTATAACTTTGCTATTGAGTTTGAGAGTTGAAAGATGATTTGCCTTAGGAAGTGAGGGTATTTATAGGAAAAGGGAAGGGCTTGGTTAAAAAGGATGAGTCAGAGTTAGGGCTAAGGTTAGGGTTGAGTCAAGGACAAGTGTCCTGACAAGTGTCAAGGGAGGATTGAGTTGAAAGTTTGAGGGCATGTGCACAATTTGGTAAATGTGCCCAAGGCCAAGAGGTGGCAAGGAAGGGATAAGAAGGTCTTAAATGCATAATGAATGCATGTAAGAAAGATAAGGAAGGCTTAAATGCATCCTTAAATGCATTTGCAAGAGGTGGCCAAGAGGTGGCCATCTTTGTTGACTAAGGAGGATGACTAAGAGGAGGTTAGCATAAGTTTTGGTAAACCTTTTGCTAATGGAATGTGACAAGATTAGAAAGGGGATTAGGATTAGGATTAGGGGATTTTAGGATTAGGATGGGTGAAGAGGTTGGGTTGAGAAGTTTCTAGAAGAGTCTAGAATTCTCCTAGGTTTTATGGAATAAAAGTTTATTCATTCCAAAAGCTTAAGTTTGGGAAAATTTATTGAAATATTTTCAATAAATATGAAAATTAAATATTTAATCTTAATTAAATATTTTGAGTTGAGATTAGGGTTAGAAAAGATGGGATTAGCCTTTTAATCGAAATTAAGAAGGGATTAGAAGATTTTGGAAGAGGTTAGTGGTCTTAAGAAAATTGGCCAAGTTTTGGTCAAAAAATAAATTAATTATTTTTTTGGGGGATTTTTGGTCAATTTATTAATTAAAATAATTAATAAATAGGGGATTAATGTTTAAATAAGATTTAAACATTTTTGGGAGGGATTTCTTAATTAAATATTTTTAATTAAGAAAAAGGGATTTAATGATATAAAAATAAATAAATTAATTAAATAATTAATTAATTAATAAATGATGATGTCATCAGGGATTTTTCAGAAAATAAAAATACTTTATTTTCTAAAATTTTTTTAGGTGTCTACATTTTGCCCCTCTTTGATGCGATGCCGCAAGTGGCATGGCTTCAAAGACAAGAAAATAAGATGCCCCAGGCTAGAATTTAGAGGAATAAGGGATTGTGCCCCCTCGAGAAAATAACACAAGGAGTAAACATTGTAGAATTTTCTCGAAAGGAAACAGAGAAGGAACGACTGAGGAAGCAGGGGAGATAAATTACCAAGCTTCCAAGAGCAAAGATGGGTGAATGCAAGATGAGATGGAAATGCAAGATGCAAGATGCAGCTATATGTAAAGATGCAAGATTAATCTATATGATAAATGCAAGGGACCAGATAGCTCCAAGTGCAAACGGGAGTGCACAACCTAGATTTAATATAGCTATGTTAGAGACCTGCCAAAGATACTGGGATCACGAGGCCTGTCAACAACGTCGCAGAGGACTGACGAGGACTGACGCTAAACAAACACACAGGGTTGCCCCAACATCACACATGAAGCACAGAGGCGACATGGTGGATCCGATGCTGAAGGAACCACAAACACACAACTGACTCACAGGCAGAAGCGAAAGATCAAAAGACCTTGCCCCAGATTATCCGCACACGCAGCACACCGTGATATAAAGAATCATGGTGACCCTGGTGGGATAAAGAGAAGCCAAAAAGATTAACAAGACCCAAAGGACAAAAAAAATCCAAGATCAAAATGATAACTCCAAAAAGACATCCTTTGCCAAGGAGAGAGATTAGGTTTGATTGATGGTGGGAAGATTGGTCGGACAGGAGGAACGATATATCCTCAAGGACCAGGATGGAAGATTAGGTCAGACAGGAGGAACGATATATCCTCAAGGACCCATGGGTTGGTGAGAGAATAAGTGTAGTTGTTCGCTGGCAAAAAGCTGAAGTTCAAGGAACAATCAGGATGAGCAAGGATAAGTCATCAATTGATGTTGCTGAAGCACAAGGCCTGAGTGGGACTACAAATTTTCTGAGGCTGGGGATGGGACAAGATATTTGATCAAATGCTGCTGCAGGACGGACAAAGGTTATGTACAACAAGGAGGAACGATATGCACAAGGGATATGTACAGAAGCTCAGGATTGGGGATAGGAAGATCACACTCGGCGGGACTCTCACTAGGACGGAGACAAGAAGGATAAATACAGGGAGGAAAGCGCTATACAGGAAAGGGAAAGGGATATGGTACAAGATATGGTACAAAGCTTTGGAATAGGATATGGATTGCAGATGGGTTGGAGGAAGATGGAAGCCGAATGCTTGGAGGATAGGGGAGATGGAACTGCTGGGAGATCTGTTATGGATGGAGGAAGAGGATGGTAGCTGAAAGGACAACTGAATAGATAAATAGCCCAGTTTACTATGTTGGCGCCTGTTTACCAGGTTTTCACCAACATACTTGTCCAAGGCGCTTGAATTGCCAAGTTTTCACCATTTGGACGATTATTTTCTCTTTCTCTTTTCTTTTTTGCTTTTTTGCTTTTTTTTTGCTTTTTTTGCTTTTTTGAATGTTTTTGGATTTTCTGATATATGCAGGATCAGGTTCAGGCATAGAACCTCTTCAGATGGATGATGTTGATAGGATCATTCAAGGGCTCACCTTTTGGTGTTGATAGCTGATAGGCTCCCGAGCCGAAGGATGCGGTGACAACATAGGGGCCCAACCAAGTAGGCTCAAACTTGCCTTTCTTTTCTCTATTTGCTAGGACCTTCTGATTTTCTTTAAGGACCATGTCACCGACCTGGAATTGTCTAGGATGGACATTTTTGTTATAACTCCTTTTGAGTCGATTTTGGTATGCCACCAGGTGATCGTAAGCTTGCTGTCTCTTTTCATCTAGTAGATCTAGCTGTGTGAGCCGGGCCACACGATAGTCTTCATCAGTTGTATAGTTCTTCATGGAGACGCGCAAGGATGGGAGCTCAACCTCGATCGGTAGAACGGCTTCAGTACCATATACAAGAGAGTATGGGGTGGTGCCTGTGGGAGTGCGATAAGAAGTGCGGTAGGCCCAAAGGGTAGGATTGATTTGGAGGTGCCAGTCACGACCAGAATCATTGACAACCTTCTTGAGGATTTTCAAGATAGTTTTGTTGGTTGCCTCAGCTTGGCCGTTTCCTTGAGGGAAATATGGACTAGAGAAACGGTGATGGATGTGGAGCCTGGCACATAGATCATCCACATGCTGGTTTTCAAAAGGTGTGCCATGGTCTGTGAAAATGGTAGATGGTATGCCGAAGCGGCAAATGATATGGTAGAGGATGAACTTGGATATTTGGATGCCAGTAGTAAGGGTGAGCGGAATCGCTTCAACCCATTTGGTAAAGTACTCTGTGGCTGTTATGATATACTTGTGTCCATCTGAAGAGAGGGGGGTGATCAAGCCAACGAGGTCGAGGCCCCAACATGAAAAAGGCCATGGTGGTGCAATAGGCTGTAGATCCTGTGCTGGTGCATGTATCAAATTGGCATGCTGTTGACATGGGAGACATTTCTTGACAAATTCACATGCATCATGTTCCATTGTTGGCCAATAATATCCAACTCTAAGCAGCTGCTTTGCTAGAACCATGCCACTCGTGTGGGCACCGCAAATTCCAGCGTGAACTTCTTGTAAGGCCAGGATGGCCTCGTTTGAGTCTAAACATCTAGATAGGACATTATGATACCCGCGACGATATAGGGTGTTGGCTACAAGAGTGTAGCGGGAAGCTCTGTGAATAAGGTTTTGGTGTTGGTTATTGGTGAGATGGGGAGATATGATACCATTTTTTAGATATGCATGGATGTCGTGGTACCATGGGGATTGGGGACCAACCAAGACACACACCATGTTTGCATCGGTGTTCTCATAAGCTGGCAAGTGTAGCTGCTCGACTAGAAATTCATATTGTGTTGCGTCACATGGGATTTCCAATAAGGATCCGATGGTTGCCATTGCATCTGCTGCTTTGTTTTGAAGCCTTGGGATCTGATTGAATTGTAGATGTAGGAAATGCTCTTTCAGTTTATCCACCAGTTGCTTGTAGGGTAGCAATTTGTCATCCTTTGTCTGATACTCATCAAGGACTTGCTTGATAATGAGCTGTGAATCTCCAAAGACTTGTAGTTCTGTGATGTTCCATTGGATAGCTATTTTGAGACCTAAGATGAGTGCCTCATATTTTGCAATGTTGTTGGTACAGGGGAATCCCAACTTGAATGATTTTGGAATATAGTCACCTTGAGGTGTGACGAATAGGATTCCTGTGCCAGAGCTATGGGATGTGTTGGAACCATCAAATTATAGTTTCCACATGGGCTGCTCTTCAATCATGCATAAGTGTTCATCGGGGAATTCCATGATTAGTGGATAGGCATCCACCAGTGGTGCTTCTGCTAGCTGATCGGAAATGACTTGCCCTTTGATTGCTTTGCGATCTATATACTGAATGTCAAATTCACTGAGTAACATGACCCATTTTGCCATATGGCCTGTGAGGGTTGTCCTTGATAACAGATACTTAAGAGGATCCACCTTTGATATGAGCTTGATTGTGTGGCTAAGCATGTAATGTCTAAGTTTTTGAGTGGCAAAGACCACTGCTAGGCATGCTTTCTCCATGGGTGAATAGTTAAGCTCATAGCCCACAAGAGTGCGACTAATGTAGTAGACAGCTCGTTCTTTGTTTTCATCATCATGCTGTGCTAGGAGTGCCCCTAGTGCTGTAGCTATTGTTGAGATGTAAAGGATGAGTGGGCATCCTGGAACTGGTGGTACTAGGATTGGAGTGTTAGCTAGATACTCCTTGAGCTTATCAAAGCTTCTTTGACATATGGGATCCCACTTGAAGTTGGTGTCTTTGCATAAGAGATGTGAGAAGGGTTGGTACTTGTCTGCTAGTTGCGAGATGAACCGCCGAACTGATTGAAGCTTGCCCTGTAGGCTTCTGAGCTGTTTGAGATTTCTTGGTGGAGGCATCTCCGTTATTGCTTTTACCTTTTTAGGATCGATCTCTATGCCTCGTCTAGAGACGATGAAACCTAGAAGCTTGCCAGATGTAACACCAAAGACACATTTCTTAGGATTAAGCTTTAAGCCATAATGATTCAGACGATCAAATACACACTCTAGGATGTTGAGGTGCTCGTCTCTTGTTTTGGATTTTGCAAGGATATCATCCACATAGTCCTCAAGGATCTTGTGGATCATGTCATGGAAAATGGCTGTCATTGCTCGCTGATATGTTGCTCCTGCATTCTTTAGCCCAAATGGCATCATGTTGTAGCAAAAGGTACCCCATGGGGTTGTGAATGTTGTTTTATGTTGATCTGCTTCCGCTATATGAATTTGGTTGTAGCCTGAAAAGCCATCCATTAATGATAACATCTCATGACCCGCTGTGAGGTCTACAAGCATGTCTATGTTTGGCAATGGGAAGTCATCCTTAGGGCATGCCTTGTTCAAGTCCCTGAAATTAGTACAGATTCTGATGTCACCAGAAGGCTTTGTGACTGGCACCATGTTAGAGATCCACTCTGAATAATCTATTGCTCTGATGATCTTAGCTTGGAGGAGCTTCTCAAGCTCTGCTTTGATGAGCAATGCTACTTTTGGATGCATTTTCCTTAGCTTCTACTTCACTGGCTTGATGTTTGGATCTACTGATAGATGATGAACAACAAGGTTTGGATCAAGCCCAGGCATGTGGGCGTATGACCATGCAAAGTTGATGATGGATTCCTGGAGCAAGGCACTGAGAGCCATTTCTTCTCCTTCTGTTAGGTTGACTGCAATGTAGGTGATCCTTGGACATTCTTCTGTTCCCAAGTTGATTGGCTTGGTTTCCTCTATGATGATCAGCGACTGCTCTGGTCTATAATCTTGGATAGGGGGAAGAGGCAAGGCTTCATCTTCTAGCACCTGAATTGCCAGGTTTTCACTAGAAGATACGCCTTTTATTTTTACTATTTTAGAATCAGAATGTGCCCCAGAAGGGTTTTCACATAAAGACTCATGATGTTCTTTTGCTTTATCATTTTTGCAACTAAAGCTTGCCTCTTCCCCAAAATATCCTTTTGGGTGAAGCGTATAAACAGATGTCGATGTTGGATCCTGGTTGACTGCTGGATCTGATGCCCCCATGAATTCTAGGAGTGCTTGTGCGCTTTGGAACTCATTAATGTGTGTGATGCTTGGTTGGTCCCAATCTATGAGGTCGGAGTTTGTGAGGGGAAGATCTATGAGGTTAATGGAGAGTTGTTGGAGAACAGAAGTCCCCAGGAGGGTGTCGTCAGCAAAGATATCGTCGTAGGATCGGATGTCTTTCTCTTCGGGGATGTCTTCGATTTTCAAAAGGTCATCCTGGCTATTCAAAAAGTTCACGTTGGTCATGTTAGTGCCCGCAATTGTGGTATTGGGCTCTTGTTCAAGCAGGCGAGGGGTATTAAAGCCAAGTCCTTGCTGTTTTGGATTCTGGGATGGTATGATAGGAAACAAATTTCCGTCCTCTTGTGGTCCTAGACCACCACCTTGATAGTTATATTGTTTTGTGACATTCTTGTAGGGGATTGGATATTTCTCTTTGAAGTACTCAAGAAGTTGTGTGTCACGTGATGGGGGATCTTTGTATAACCATTTGTTAATAACTGGATCTATCTCTTTGCTGTTGATGGTACCATGAGACTCAAAAGTCATGTTTCCGATTTGCTTGAGCTTATAATGTTCCTCAATAGGCTTGTTTTGACAACTTGGGCGTCTTTGAGTATGTGGATCACGTGGAAGAGCCCCTACAACAAATGCATCACTAAGGCTATATTCGCCACAACCCTGGTTGTTGATCTTGATGGATGATAAGGTGGAAGAGAGGATGGTCTCTGGATCGCGATGGGATCGGGATGAACTAGCAATAGAAGTACCAATATCGGTTCTAGGACAATGAGTAGAATGAGGGAAAGATGCTTCCATCGCACGGCAGTATGCGAAGGGGTTAGGATCAGCGTGGATGGTAACCTCAGTGCCTTGATGTGGAAACTTGATGCACTGATGGTAAGTAGATGGTACAGCCCTAATGGAATGGATCCATGGGCGGCCAAGAAGAATATTAAATGGTAGGTCGAGATCAACAACGTGGCAAATAGTATCTTGCGTTGCTGGGCCTAGCTGGATAGGCAAGGTGATAGTACCTTCAGAGGTATGCTCCAAGTTATCATATGCTTTGATGGTGATCATCTCATGTTGTATGTCGGCCTCTGTGAACCCGATCTTCTTGATGAATTTTAATGTGCACAAGTTGAGGGCTGAGCCATTATCTATTAAAACCCATTTGATGGCAAAGTCTCTGACCATGACGGCAATGCGGAGAGGGAGAGTATGGTCAGGAGCGACATCTGGTATATCAGATTCTTTGAAGGATAAGGCACATGCTGCTGATAGGTGTCCCACAAGAGTTTCAAACTGAGTTGTGTTAATGTCCGTGGGGACATGGCCTTCTTTTAGAGCTTTGTCCAGGATCTCCTGATGGATGGGTGATGTGCGGAGCAAATCCAAGATAGATATTTGGGCTGGCATGTTCCCAAGATGCTCTATGATATTGTATTGTGCACTTGGTGCATTATGCTGTGTTGTGCGTGCATTTGATGCTAGCCTAGTGTTAGACTGTGCTGTGGATGCAGTAGACGTTGGCCTTGGAGGAGCAGCTGATCTCGGAGGAGCACCGGCAACAGTTATCCTACCACTGCGGGTAGTTGCAGCACATTGTCGATCCGACCCTCTGACGTGGATGGTATTGATGGTGGGCTCATCTTGGATGGGCTCAACTTGAGTTATGCATCTGACATACTTGTCATAGTTGATGTAAGCCGCTGTGTGATCTTCTTGCTTGCCTTTGCCACGATTTTGGGGCTGATTGGCGCTGGCTTGATTCTTCCCGGCATCGTGTTGAGGGAACACATTTTGATATATTTGCAAACTGGCATTGGGTGAAGCTTGAGCTGGTGCATCGACCTGGATCTCCTTGCGATCAATGAGATCCTGGATGTAGTTCTTAAGCCGCATGCACTTCAATGTTGTGTGCCCCTTCACACGATGGTAATCACAGTATTCATTTTCTTTATACCAATCAGACTTTGGTGCGTTGTCATACTTCTGTGGGATGGGCAGATATGTGATCATATTTGCTTTGGCTAGCCGATAAAAGATCTGATCCAGAGGCTCACCCAAAGGTGTGAAAGTCCTCTTTGGATTGTTCTGATTGTTGGGCTTGTTCTGCCTTGGGGCAACGTTAACTGTGTTAACAGGATTGCCTTGATGTGCTGGCTGTTGCTGTTGGTATTGCTTTTGATACTATTGCACAGATGGCTAATGAGCTTGAGGAGGCTGCTGATAAATAGGTGCTTGATATGTGGGAGCTGGTGGTTGCTGATAGATGGGCGCTTGTGGCGGTTGGTATGTTTGAGCTGGTGTAGGACTAGCCACAATGAATTGTACATTCTTAGTGTCAGTGGCTCCATCTGTAACAACATTCTTGTTACGATTCCAGTAACGAGATTTATCATTGTTGGGTTTTTTCTTGGAATCATCCTTGAAGTGACGAATAGTGCCTTCGTCTAGGAGAGCTTTCTCGATACCTATGCCTTTGCTCTTGATGTCTTGGTATATCTGGAGACAGTTCATTTGCATGTGATGGGATAGCTTTGGATGCAGGTTATCAATGAAGATCTTTGTTAGATGCTTCTCTGGCGGCTGATATGATAACCTGGTTGTAAGATTCTGCCATCTTTGCAAGTATTCTGCAAGGCTTTCTCCATCTTTTTGCTTTGATTTGCATAGGTCTAGCAAGGACAACTCATTCTCCACATTATGGGCATAGTGTGTGATGAACTTCTCAGAGAGTTCAGCAAAGGTTTTTATTGTCCCATGTGGTATTTTGTAAAACCACTCAACAGTAGTTCCTCCCAAGCTTTTGGGAAACAGGCGCAGGAGATAGTTATCACTGTAAGCCACTTCTTGGCACGCCATGTAGAACTCTTTGATATGGTTTACTGGATCTCCTTTCCCCCGATACTTGTCGAACTTGGGCATCTCAAAATGCTTGGGGAAAGGGATAGTTGCTATGGACTGATTGAAGGGATATGAGCACACCTCTTCGAACTTGTATGTTTTATTCTCTGTTCCGCTTTGTAGCTCCTTTAGAGCATTTTTCATTGCTTCCCACTCAGCATTGAGTGGCGAGGGAACTGGGACTTCTACTTGTGATGAAAGTTGTGAAACTGGATATGGCGCTTGCTGTGGATAAATGGGTTGGAACTGATTTTGGGGCAATGGTTGCTAGGGATATTGCTAGTGTGGCATAGGGGGATATTGTGGTAAATGATATGGAACCACTTGATGTTGTTGGGCTGCTTGCTGTTGTTGAACTGGCGGTTGTTGTGGGACTGCTTGCTGATATTGGACATTTGGAACTTGCTGTTGTAACTGATGGGTGGGAACTTGTTGTTGCTGGGGGATGATAGGGTTTTGT
Organism: Chamaecyparis obtusa; assembly: GCA_027943335.1. Classification (NCBI taxonomy): domain Eukaryota; kingdom Viridiplantae; phylum Streptophyta; class Pinopsida; order Cupressales; family Cupressaceae; genus Chamaecyparis; species Chamaecyparis obtusa. Next base: position 81,105 of record BSBK01003520.1, on the reverse strand, counting down.
TGCTGAGGCTGATAGCAAGGGACTTGCTGTTGTTGAGGAATGATGGTTGTTTGCTGAAAGGGGACATGTGGTTGCTGTGGGGGAGGCTGTTGGAATGATGCTGCTTGCGGGTATGATGGTGGTAGTTGCTGAGGTTGGCTTTGGGTTTGGCTGATATAAGCTGGGTGCATGCCTGCGTTACTTAGAGGTGGAACAGATGTGGGGAAGCTAGAAGCAAAGGGTGATGGGGTAAGATAGCTAGGGAAAGTTGGCTGTTGAGGTGGTGGAACTTGCTGGAAGGTATTTGGGATTTGGGACGAATAGCTTGAAGCCAGCGGTGGTTGGGGTAGTTGCTGCTGTGCTACTTGGGCAAAGGCGGTTTGTTGACTTGCAACCATAGATGTAGGGGATTGAGATGGGATCCCCCATGCCTTCATTTCTTCTTGTGTAAGACCCCACTGAGAGCTTGTGTTAGGGTGCACTGCAGTGGATGATGGAATGGTAGGAGCAACGGGAGCTTGGGACACGAATGATGTTTGAGAGAAAGGAGCTTGTTGAGGTTGTGGTTGAGCGGATGCTTGTGAGGAGGAAAATGAAGGAAACACCCAAGAGAAAGATGAGGTTGGAATGGGAAGCGATTGCGCTAACCCCAAAGAAGAAGGTACAGGTGCTTGGGGGGTGAAGGGTGACGGTGCTCCTTTGATGGTGAAAGGCGTTGCTTGACTTGCGGATGGCGGCGGTGTAAAAGCTTGTGTGAGAGGTGGAAGCTGACTTTGGGTTTGGATTTAGGCTTGGGCAGCCATAGTAGATGATGAAGCAAAAGGGGTAGGAGATGGAGTGAATGGCACTGCAGCTTGTGTTGTGGCACTAGCGAGGCTTCCTTGCAAGAAAAGGGGAATGGTGGAAAGCTCTTGGGGTGTTTGCATGATAGGATCAGGAAATGATTGGACAAACGGAGAATACGCTTGTGCTGGAACTTGGATAGTTTTGATGGGGATGCGTGGATAGAGAGATGGTGGGATGGAGGTACTTTCTGGTAGATAGTGGGCAAACGTGCTTTGCTGATGTTGTGGTACAAGGGCATTGGTCGCTGGTGGGTTTTCTAGAGGATTTGCAAATGCTTGGATTGCCAACGGGGATGAAGGGATGTTTGGATCTTCACATGGGTTATTGGCTTGGATCTGGGGATTGTAGGTCATCGTGGCATTGGTGAAAAGGTTGGGATCGGATGAGGTTGTTGGTGGATAAGGATTCATGCTTCTTCTTTTCCGAGATCTGGTCTCAACAGGCATGGAGATGCAAGTGCGAAATGTATGCAAGATGTTTGGCTAAAAGATGTTGATGGATGCAAAGTTGATGAACTTCTAAAGATGATGACTTCTAAGATGCAAATGCAAAGATAGGGATCAAGATGGCAATGATGGAGGCTGGATGGAACAGATATGGATCAAGACGGTGGAGGAAAGATAGGTTGCTGGTGGAAAGCTGGTGAAAGATTACTGAGCAGTCAACAAATGAGCTGCTATTTTTTCCAAATGGAGGATCAGAGATATGACGGGGTCAACCTAAGATAGACTGATGATCTTCGGTCAACAAGTTTCTTATCAATGCACTCCAATCTCTTGCTCGAGATGATGGCTATGCAAGGACAAGGTTTGATTTCTTTATGACAACACGTTGTGTCAAAAAAGAGGATGATGGTCTTTGATCTTGGATATAGGATAGGAACAACTCAAAAGGTAGAACACTAAGTGTTGGTGGATCTCTAAATTTGGAACAAAAGATGATGGATCTGCTGGAAAGATATGGAAAGCTAATGGGGGGAATGCTGGTGGAAAAGGTTTTGAAGGGTGAAGGGACAATGCTCTAGAAGGATGATGCAAGTGCAAATGACAAGGACTGATTCTAAAATGCTGGTAGGAGGATGAATGCAAATGCAACTAAGGTTTTGATTAATGATGCAAAGATGAAAGCTAGAATGAAACTAAGATGCAAGGCTGTTTGAGACAAGATTTCAAGATCTGAAGATGGAACAAGACATGAACAAGGATTTGGCTAATCTTCTGGCTCAAGGTTGACAAAGTGATGGTTAACTTGGAAACGGAAGGCGAACTGTTTGATGCGGGCATTATGGGCAATGTTCTCAAGTCTGGCTTGGGATTTTTCCTCTGCTTGGGTTGCTTGGATAATGGATTGATAGGTCTTGGTGTTCTTCTTGGAAACTTTTCGCTCTTGATAGGCTTGGGATTTGGGAAACTTCACTTTAGGATGTTTGCTCTTGCTGGGCATCACTTTGGAAAAGAGGCTTCTGATTTTGAGGCAAAGGTTTCCAATGGCAAAAGTTAAATTCAAAGCAATCTCTGCAAGGGACAAAGCAACCCTGCGGGATACAAACAAAGACAACTGACTCTGACAAAGCTTTGAAAGTGTATGTTTCAACAAGTGTTTTCACAGAGTCTTTGACTATCAAGCACTTCAAACAGATCTACCTAAGGAAGGTGAGTATCAAAATTGCTTGCCCACAGCTTGGTATCTCCCAGAAGGGAATACAAATGGTGAGTAATCTTGAGGCGACCCGGTAAACCCCTTGGAATCGGTCCTTGCACAAGGATTTTGATACTTTCAGATGTAGATAGGGTAGCCTCTATTTTATCAGGTTTTTAATAGTTCCGTGGTGTCTCCATACCCAGTTTTTCTGATCATCCGTGACTCACTTAAGAGCCTTGCCAATAATGCTGGGGGAGAGGAATGTTTACCATCCCCAGACATGTGTTTGGCACGAACGCCCGACGATTAGGAGATGTAAGTGATTATTTTGTTCTTCACTTGTTTGTATACCGGTCGGAGGGGCTACCGGTTTGAGGTCGTTCTCCGAGGAGGAAGCGCTTCTCCTTGGACAGGCCTCGCTAAAAGTAGAACAGGTGAACTTGTCCAAGTTCAAATGTTCCACGTTGCTTACTCTAACAAGGATTATGCAAGAATTGAAAAACTCCTACATGCACATCAAGCAGATTTTGTTCATTTTCCCAAATTTGATTAAGTGATGTTTGAACTTTGAAATGAAGACACTCATGATTAGATTTTGATTTGTTCCTTTCTCCAAAAAGTAAATTGAGCGTTTGCAAGTTTTTTGACTTGGGCATTCAAGATTGAGTGTGCGTGTTGATTAAGAACTTTTTAAAAAAGCTTTGTTTTGATCTTTAAGGCATTCAAGATTGTGTTTGCTTTTCAAATGGAAAATGACGCTTTAGGACCTAAGTTCTTCCTTTTAGCTTCATTCAAGATTTTGTTTTGACTCGTTTGAATGCAGATTTGATGTTCTTTTTATGCCCAAAAAGATATGATCATTCCTACTTTGCATGAATGCATTGTTAAAAATCCTTGATGTTGCAAGGATGCAAATGCCTTGATTAATTTTTTTGTTTTGTTTTGTTAGAACAAATTTTGCAATTTTTAGTCCTTAATGCATTCAAGAATGATTTGGGGGTTCATTTTAAGCACTAAAATAAGGTGTGTATGATTTTGCTTCCTTATGGATTTTATTATTATTTTTGAAAAAAAATGGCCATGACCTCCTTGCTAGAAGAAGAAGAAGAAAGGAGACGGAATAGAAGAAGAATATAGACAAGAAGAGGAAGAAGAATATAGACAAGAAGAAGAAGAATGGATCTAAGTGCTACGTCCACCTATAAGCTTTGAAAAATCTGAAAATGGTCTAAAACTCATCAGAATGTTTGCAAAGAACCCGTGAAGTGGGTCCCACCGGGCGTGCCAGAATGTAGACTAGGATTTGAGCGTGCACCTAAACCTGTTTTGAAGGCCAAAGACAAACAAACGTCATAGCATATTATCAAATCAAATTTAATGGTAAACAAACTAAAATCAAAGCCACCTCAGTTTAAGCCTAAAACGGATGTGCCCATGCACCGTTTGATATGCTTGGATATAAATGGATGTGGGTGTGCAAACTCAAGCACTTGGAGCATACAAATAGGATGATTTGAGGATCAAGAAGACCCAAAATGACACAAAATAGGTATGAGGAACCTATTTTGCCTCAAAGGCCTCAAGAACACACAAATATGCAAAGCTAAAAGATGAACTAAGATTGATTAAACAAGAAATGAATCTATGTTAATCCAATTAAGCTAATTTAAATATGATTTAAGCTTGAAAATGATCTAAAATGATGAGTTTACGCTTATGCTAGAATGAAAATGGCATTATAACTTTGCTATTGAGTTTGAGAGTTGAAAGATGATTTGCCTTAGGAAGTGAGGGTATTTATAGGAAAAGGGAAGGGCTTGGTTAAAAAGGATGAGTTAGAGTTAGGGCTAAGGTTAGGGTTGAGTCAAGGACAAGTGTCCTGACAAGTGTCAAGGGAGGATTGAGTTGAAAGTTTGAGGGCATGTGCACAATTTGGTAAATGTGCCCAAGGCCAAGAGGTGGCAAGGAAGGGATAAGAAGGTCTTAAATGCATAATGAATGCATGTAAGAAAGATAAGGAAGGCTTAAATGCATCCTTAAATGCATTTGCAAGAGGTGGCCAAGAGGTGGCCATCTTTGTTGACTAAGGAGGATGACTAAGAGGAGGTTAGCATAAGTTTTGGTAAACCTTTTGCTAATGGAATGTGACAAGATTAGAAAGGGGATTAGGATTAGGATTAGGGGATTTTAGGATTAGGATGGGTGAAGAGGTTGGGTTGAGAAGTTTCTAGAAGAGTCTAGAATTCTCCTAGGTTTTATGGAATAAAAGTTTATTCATTCCAAAAGCTTAAGTTTGAGAAAATTTATTGAAATATTTTCAATAAATATGAAAATTAAATATTTAATCTTAATTAAATATTTTGAGTTGAGATTAGGGTTAGAAAAGATGGGATTAGCCTTTTAATCGAAATTAAGAAGGGATTAGAAGATTTTGGAAGAGGTTAGTGGTCTTAAGAAAATTGGCCAAGTTTTTGTCAAAAAATAAATTAATTATTTTTTTGGGGGATTTTTGGTCAATTTATTAATTAAAATAATTAATAAATAGGGGATTAATGTTTAAATAAGATTTAAATATTTTTGGGAGGGATTTCTTAATTAAATATTTTTAATTAAGAAAAAGGGATTTAATGACATAAAAATAAATTAATTAATTAAATAATTAATTAATTAATAAATGATGATGTCATCAGGGATTTTTCAGAAAATAAAAATACTTTATTTTCTAAAGGATTTTTAGGTGTCTACAATAAGTATCTAACTTTTCCAAATGTCCAACAATCTCCCCCTTTGTCATTGGTTGCAACATATGAGAAAATTGGCTAAGTCATAACACTTAAAAAACTTAAAATTGTGGCCATAACAAAAATATATATATCCGCTATCCTTATAACTCCATATATCTTAGCTATATCCTATACTCCCCCTAAGAATATATAGTCTTATCATATGTGACAATTTTCTACTAAATATCTCTCCCCTTTGACAACAATGACAAAAAGGGTGCCAAAACTATGCTAAAAAAAATGTGTATACCTTGATTCAATATTGCAGAGCCAATAGGCTTGCAACACAATCTAAAAAGTTTATCTTGATGCTCTCTATCTCCTTCTCCCATACCTTCTTAATGGTGTCTACAATAGTGAGTAGTGCACACAATCCATAATATGTTATTTCATAGGTTTCAAGGTTTGCAAAACTAAATTTCTAAAAAGATGTCTTTGATGAAAGACATTCTTCCAATTGTCCTTCAACAATGCTTAACTTAATGAAAATATGCTCTCTTAGAAGAGAGAATATTTTTAGTTTCCTATCCTTGTCATCAAATAGAATCCTTATTTCATTGTTAATCCTACTGATTTTCTTCTCAATGTCCAATATCTTCACATTGGGGAAAGCTAGAAGATTTACCTATGTCTGAATCTCTTCTTCTTTGTCTTTAATCTTCTAAATTTCTTCTGATACAAGATTCTAAGATTTTGTACACTAAATGTAAAATGTTTTACCTCTATCCAAGTTCCTTCTTAAGTCTTTTATATAGATACCTAGGCTGTTGATGTCATTCCTGGTATTATGGCTTATGTCTAGAAGTAATTTGGCCTCATAGGCTACTTGAGCCTTCACTTTAGCTATGTCAGATAAGTTAGTAAACTCATCATCAAATACATTCATAATTTTCTTATCTCTTTCAAGAGGGTCTACCTCTATTATCTATGTAGTCACAATGCTTTGCAACTTCTTTGTTAGTTCCTTAAGTGATCCTTCAAGGCTTTTCACCTTCTTATTCTTCCCAATTATCTTGTTTAGAGATGTGATCAATTCCATCTGATCATCATCATCAACTTCTTTTCCAAAAATTTCAAATATAGATCCAAACTATGATTTATCTATAGTCTCAGGTGTAAGACTAATTTCTGCTTGACTAGGAACTTCTACTTGTTTCTTTGTTCCTTTTCTTCTTCAATCCTTGAATCTCTATTCTCTTCTTATCCGGCACTATCCTGCTCTTCAAAAGCCAAATTGTCAACAATGTTTTCAAGATTCTTGAAATGATTATCATCACTATCTAAAGTAATCTTTGTTCCCTCCACATGCATTGACTCATCTTCAATTTTTATAGCTGGTGGAGAGGGAATTCTCTGATGTTCAGCTTCCTTATCTTGCCTCGTTTGTCCTGTTGCACTAGAGTGTCTTTCAACACTAGTTTTTATTACTTTGACTATTGATTGCTTTATTTCTTGTTGATCTCTTCATAATTTCCTCCCATAATATTAATGGTTCTTTTCTTTGTTCTCAGATGGGTGTTTAGTTCTTTCATGATCTCCTTGAAATGTTCTTCATCTTTAACATCACATAATTTTCTTACAAGATTTTCTCTGATCTTATTGTATTCTTCTGTTGCTCTTTTCTTTCTATTTACTAATTTCTCATATAAGTCATCAGGTATCTTGCCTTGAATTGTGTCAAACTTCTTATTAGATTGTATCATGTGTTCCACAACTTCATTTTCAAGATTCAGTCTATCTGAATAGTCATAAAGGTCATAATACTTGTTCTTCTTAAAGAAGTCTCCATCTTGTATGATTTGTTCATTCACTTTTTCAATCTTAGGTTTCCATGTTTTCTTTTTCACTGGGGTATATTCGTCATCTTTTGTTTCTTCTATCTTCCTCTGAACTGGTAGTACTAATGTTTTCTACCTTTTGCCTGGTCCAGTAGAAATTTCTTTTATTCTTTTACTAGGTGTAGATGAGGATGATCTTGTGGATTTCCTAACTTCTTGGTCTTTCTCAAATTCCTCCACTTTTAACTTAATCTAAATGTCTGCTAGCTATTTTGCAACTGATGAAAGGGGTGGAATAGACAAAATTTCCTTTTGTCCTATATCTCTGATGGTTGTTGTTGTCTACTTCGCAATTACAAATTCTTGTTCTATCATCCCTGTGTCCTTTAGAATCTTTTTTATTGTACTGTCTGCTCTCTTCTTAGACTATTTATCTTCTAAGATAGACTTTATGGAGTTTAATTTCTCCTCAATAGTCCCAAATCTATTATTATGAATATCCAACTTTCCCTTAAGCAATTTGCTCACATACTCTTCTATTTCAGCTTAAGAAATTTCATAGCCAAGAGGGTCTATGAATTATACTCTAGTTTCTACTACTTCAATGAGTGTAAAGTCAGTATCAACCATGAAACATATCTCATTCTTATATTTCTCAACTAAGGACTTTGGAATCCTTGATCTATTTTTCATTAAATTCTGAAATTTTTTGATTAGCAACACTGCACTCTCATTGACCTTGTCAATAAGTTGTCTCCTGAATACTATGTTTATCCTTTCCATTGAGGTCTTTCCATCATTCCAATCATCACCAATTGTAAATGTAAATCTTCTTAACAAATGAAAAAACATATAAGTGATCAATGATGAGAATCTAAACTAGGAGTTCTTGGTCTTCTTTATCTTCTCCAAGTTCTCAAACAACTGAATTCTCAGAATTTCACACATGTCAACTTGAAATTTATCAACACAAATTAAGTAGGCTAAATGTATCACTCCTACTACCATGTCATCTTCTCTAGAGTTAGCACAAAACTTAGTTGTAAGGATCTTGCACAAATATCTAACATCATCCAGTTGTATCTTGCTAATAACTATGCCTCTACCATTGTAAGATGATTTTATGTTGTCGAATACTATTTTTCTCATTTTCTTCTCATTCAATGGAATGAATCTAGTTTTAGATAAACCAATTACTTCATGAATTAGGTCAGCTATGATATTTATCACTCTGTCATCTAACCAAAACTTTCCATTGTGAATTCTGCTCAGGATTATCTTAGTGCATTCTTCATTATCAAACTCATACTGCAAGGAATACTTTATGATCTCATTATCTTTCAAGTGTTCAAACCTTACTTTCAATGACATATCTTGATTGTAAAGATTTTCATATTCTTTGGTAAAATCACTATCATTGAGGTTTTCAAGCTTGCATCCCAAATAACTTCAAACATTCTCTAAGTGTAGAACTCTATTTGGTACAGATGATAAAGCTAATTTAGCGTCTTCCTCCAAGGGTTCTATTGGTTCCCTTTTGATCTTAGGTCTATTCTTATCTCTTACATTATGAATCAATGAAACATCCATGACTACTACAAATTCTTTAACCGATTTATAGATCTTCTTAGTAAAATACCTTGATTCTGCAATTTAGGGCTTGCGTAGATTCAGCACGAAAATCCTTCACCAAATCCTTGCAAACTACTTTAGATAACTGATCTTTGATCTCCTTAGCACTTGTATTCATCTTAATGATCAAATAATATTGATCATAACATTTTAACCTTTCAATCTAACAAAATTTGATATCACATTCAATTCCTTTGCCGCTTCTTTCCAAAAAGTTGTTTCTACTTACCCGCAAAACTTAAAACTTCTTGCGATCTTGTATAACACAATATTATCCTATGTGCTCTTAACCATAGTATCAATACATCATATACTACCTTGCATTAACTACACATGACTCAATTAATCTTCTACTAACTTCTATACTATCCTAAGTTCCTATTCTACTGTATTTTTCATGAATTAAGTACTTTGAGATGGGGTTAGGTAGAGGTTCACTATTACCATTTGAATAGGGGAAAAATGGGAGCCTTAAAAATGCACCTAACATCCAACACTATTCATTTGTAATATTTTTGTTTTGATTTGAAATAGCATAAGTAAATCTGGAAATACTTGAAAGTTAATTAGGTCAAGATACATACCTCATCATGAAAATGAATTAGAAATACCTTTTTTCTAGAGCCTGTGTAGAGTTTTGGAAGATTCTACAACCAGATCTATGATCAGGAAGCTGAGACAAAGAAAACCAAAAAAAAATTCATCTTTCTGATAGCAGGTAGTCTTTGACCCTCATAAAAGGTCAAAGGCTACATTTTTATTCTGAAGGTCAATTTTGACTTTGTTCATAGATCTCAGAAGTTCAGCCAAAAGAGTACCCACATCTATCTTCTAATTCCTAAAATAGAAATTGTAGATATCTGAAAAAAGGGATTTTTTGGAGTGGCTATATAGGGTTTTGCCTTAGTCAAACCCCCATTTTGGTGATCTCCACCTCCATGAATAGCTGATTGAAATAGAATGTGTGTGTGTATGTATTGAAAGTGTAATGCCAAGATCTAATCATCTAGATCAAAACCCTAGCATGAATATGTATGAAATAACAATTCATAGATTTGAATGAGATAGAAAACCATACCAAGGCCCCAAGGCTAAAGTACTTCTACCAAACTTACAATCTACAACTGTTACCCCATGATTGCATCTTTGAATGCTTGAAAGTTGATAATGGTGAATCAAGGAAGAAAGGATCTCTCTTGCTCCAAATATGTGTTCACAAAGATGCTTGATGTCAAAAATGGCTTGATCTTCTATGTCATCCTCTTGCAATCTTTCATATTCACCATTCCTTGCTTTCTTGAAATATTCTATTTCATGAATTTGTCTCCTTGAGAGCACTTGATCATGAAATTGCTTGGTGAAAATGAATGCAAATGAGAGTCTTTATATAGAGGTTTCAAGGTGAGGCCCCTAGAGCAATGTGAGGATGCATAATTCAAATTTCACCTCGAATTAAGGTCCAATCACAATAACCAACTAAGGAGGGAAAATAATTAAATGAATTTTGAATTAAAACCTTCTTGCACTCAGATCTGAGGGCCCGACATTGATTTTGGGGCCTGTTGGGACCAAAATTTGAGAAAGGGGCACAAATTTTGGAGGACATAAAAATGAGCTTGATCTTGAACTAGTAGAGGTTGAGCTTGATCCTGACCTAGTTAGGATCAACCTCGACTTTGACCCTGTGGGCCTAGATCTAGCCAGAATCAAGACAAGAGGTCCTGGGGATGCCCAAAGACCTAAAAATGATACCAGAATGGGATAGAATGCTAGTGATAGGCATAAAATCCTATGATGACTATGATGAATTCTAGTAGGACCTATTTATAAGTCCTACCTAGAAAATAGAGCCATGGAAGAGGAAAATTAAGGAGAATCCTTGGGATCCTAACCCTAATTTCACCCAAAATGAAGAAGATAAGTGCAGAATGCATCCTAAATGCAAGTCTATCATGATAAATGTACTAAAAGAGGGTGATAAACCTATCAAGATGGAAGTTCTTCCATTTTAAGATGATAAATTTATCCCCCACTTTAGCTTAGATATGACACTATGTGAATATGCAAGCTAAAGTAAGAAAACATCATAGTAAATAAAAATGATATAGCAAAGTCCTTGATGTAAAGATCCTGTAGAAAAATATTAGAACCTGCAACACACAAGGTTAATAAAAATCCATAAATCACCTAAATCTTACTATATGATAATTTGAGAAGTGTATAGAGCCCCTTATGCCCCCCTATTTCAGCTTTCTACTTCGGAAGGTTGAAATAGGGTGATAAGAAAAACTCTATATACTAGATATGTAGATTTTGAAAAGTCCTTTCCTAAACCAATTAGAAGGATTCCCAATCTTCCTAAACCCATTCAAGGAGTTAGGTATCTCAATCATGATTCTAACATAGTTGATAGCACTGAAAATGGAGTTACCAAACTCAAGTTATGATGAAAAGAGAGGATGTATATCTAAATGCATAAGAAGGGAAATCCAAGTTTACCATAAGAAAACCCTAATAAAACCCTAATTTTAACTTATAAATAAGAAAAAGAGTGAAATACTTACTCATTCTTACCATTTGTAGATTCAAAATGAGGAAGCAAGATGCTGAGAAGAGAGGAACTTCGAGTGACATGCCTGGAGATTCTGAGACATAGCATGGCTACCGGACGGTCACTACCTGAGGTGAGTTTGATGTTATCTACCTTTGGACTTTCCAAATTCCTATTTTTTATAGGCAAGGTCAACTTTACCCCTTTTAGGTCAGCCCTGACCCATTTAGGTCAACATTGACCCATCTAGGTTGACATTGACCAGAAGGTTTTTCCCAGTTTCTGGGATGAGGTCGACCTTGACCCAAAAAGTTTGACCCTGACCTAGAAAAGTTGACATTGACTCAGTAAGGTCATCCTTGACCTAACTGAGGTCGACTTTGACCTAGTTCAATTAGATATGTAGATTTGATGATTTAGATGACTAATATGATGTTTGTTTGTGCTTACAGGACTTGGTTTGTTTAGGAGAGCATCCCTTTGGAGAGTTGCTAGTCATGGTCAGAGAGAGACTGTATGAGCTTGATGATGAGGAGATGCAATTACTAGAGGATGTGGGACTATATTGGGTATCAATTCTTCCATAGATTAGATTACACCAAGCCATGCTATCAGCTCTGACAGAGAGGTGGGATGAGGATACATGCTCCTTCCATCTTCCCTCTGGTGAGATCACATTGACCTTAGAGGATGTCTACAAGATCGTGTGGCTTCTAGTCTGAGGTGAGACTATCAAACCTAGAGCATAGCATGGTTGTGAGGAGATCCATGTAGACATAGATTATTTTATAAAATAGGTTCCATAGATGCGAACTTGGTCAGATCATGTCCTATTATCATCCATACTGTCAAGCCCTACACCTTTAGTACGGAAGGTGATGCTTTACATAGTAGCCTTGGCTATGTTACCCAACTCAAAGGGTACTATATTTTGTTCACCTCTTACACATCTCATACAAAGGATGGAAAGAGATAGGACTATGTTCTCATGGGGTCGTATCATGCTAGCTCAGCTATATCATGAGCTAGGTCAGCTAGTGAGGTATTAGTGGGAGAGTCTGTCGATATGAACACTCCTAAAAATTTGGATGTTTGAGCATTTTGCATGTACACATACACATGGAGTTATAGTAATGGTATATGTGAGCATAATGAGAGCCTTTGCATATCCCTTGAGAGATATTTGGCAGTTTGGAGATATGCTCTACTAGAGAGTACATCTAGACCGCATTACAAGCACTAATGTGATATGTAGACACTACTATCAGATGATAGAGTGGCATGATACATGATTCTAGATGAGAAATTCATAGTAGTGTAAGCTACTAGAGGGTCATCAGAGTCATATAGTGATGCACTACTATTATGATCAGGTGATGAGGCAGTTCAGCCTGTTACAGGGAGTCCCTAAGGTAGTACCTTGATATGTACATCTGATGAGATACTATTAGAGACCTAGTGCCATACACCAACCATTGATAGTAGACATAGAGGTACCATCAGATGTAACCTATTTAGGCATGATCTAGGATTACATAAGGTACTAGAGTTTGGAGGGGATCCATCCTATCTTTCTTGAGGATTATCCCATAGGTGACCCAGGCTTTACAAAGGGGATACATTGGGATAGTGGAGCCACAAGGCAGGATGAGGACATCATAGATGAGGAGGATCATATCTCCAAGGGAGATCCCATGGAGGAGGAGAGAGAAAATAGAGTGGAGGAGAGAGCAGAGGACATGCCCCTAGCTAGTGATACTGGTGCAGATATACCTATTACTCGCACATCACCACTAAGATCATGATAGCCCCCACGGCCCCACACAAAGACACCACCATCGAGACCTATATATAGCGAGCATGGAGAGAGTAGTCACTCCATGCCCCCACCATCTAGACACTTTAGTGACATCTAGGAGGGAGACCCAGGTATGAAATTTGATTGAATATGTGATTTGATTTGAGATAAATAGAATACTAGACTGATAAAAGTTTTCTTTCTATAGCTAGCATAGTGGAGTGGAGGAGATTTGTATCTGAGATTCTCAAGGATACAATTATATCCTACTGACTACCAACTGATGAGTGAGAGTCTTCCATCGATCATAGAGATCCCAACAGGCATGCTGACATCTTTGTATACATCCAGTGAGAGCTAAGATTGTGTAGAGAAACAAAGGACAAGCTAATGGCAGAGGTACAAAATCTGTGAGGATGTTCACATGGTATGAGCATATCCAGGAGCCATACATGGACACACAAATCTTAATCTTCCCATCATAGAGTAGAGAGATCCAGGAGTCATCAGCCATCAGAGCAACATAGTGATAGATGTAGTGATGGATAGGGCCATTGGCCACATATATATCAAAACTTTGAAAACTCTTTTTGATAAATGAAATAATTTCTCTATTGATTAGTTCTATGTTTGATTACTATGCTTTTATCAATATAAAACTTAATAGAAAGAAAGAAATAAAGAAAGTGCATAAACATATTCAATATGTAATTTTGCTAAAACTACATAACCTAAAAAATGAATCTTTATAAGGAATACATAAATGCACATGGAACAAATGAAATTAAGGGTAATAATGTTTAAGATGCATAATATTAATGGGTTCCTTAAAAGAAAGACCATCCATATCAGCAAGTTTGTAAGCACCCAAACCAAAGTCCTCAATAACAATAAAAGGTCCAAGCCAATTTGGGCTAAATTTTCCTTTTTCACCTGGTAAAGCATTCACATTTCATTGGTTGTCATAAAGGACTAAATCACGAACCACAAATGTTCATTCAATTACCTTATGATTGTATTGTTTTTGAAGAGATTTATGATAAGCTTTTATATGTTCTAATGCATGTATTTTTTGTTCATCCAACATTTCTAATTCTTGTAAGCGTTGTTCATGAAAAGTATCTTCATCAATTATCCCATGAAATGAAACATGTAAAGAAGGTATTTCTAGTTCCAAAGGCATAATAGCATCAGTACCATAGAAAATATTGTAAGGATAAGTACCCATGGCGGTATGAACACTAGTCCTATGGGCCAATAAAGTATAAGTCAATTGAGTATGCCAATCTTTCGCATTCTTATTAACTATTTTTCTCAAAATTTGTTCAATAATTTTATTTGATGCTTCAGCTTGTCCATTAGATTGAGGATAGTAAGGGGTTGACAATCTATGTTGAATCCTATGTTTCCCCAAGAATTTCATGACTTCTTTGTTTTTAAAAGACGTTCCATTATCCAAAATTATGATTGAAGGAATACTAAATCTTGTTATGATATTATTAAGGATGAAATCACAAATAACATCTGTCATTATTGAACGAAGAGGAATAGCTTCAAACCACTTTGTGAAATAATCCATAGCAGTGAGAATGTAAGTATATCCTTGAGAAGAAGTCGGTGAGATTTTTCCAATAAGATCAAAACCCAAAACACTAAAAGGCCATGGAGAAACTTGATTACGAAGTTCACGAGTAGGAGCATGAATCAAATTACTATGTTGTTGACATTTATGACATTTCTTAACAAACATAAAAGAATCCTATTCTATTGTTTGCCAATAATATCCCATTCAAAGAAATTTATTAACTAGGGATTTTCCACAAAAATGTCCCCCACAAGAACTAGAATGAGCCTCTACTAAAGCTACAAGAATTTTAGTTCTATTGAGACATCTTAATAATAATCCTTCATAAGAGCATTTGTAAAGCATGTCTCCTAAAATGATGTAATGTGCTGCAAGTTTCCTAATACAATTATGCATGTTCCTTTTTGTTGATTCAGGAAAAGTACCATCCTTCAAAAAATGAAAAATATGTGAATACCATTCATCCAAATGAAAATTGAAATAGTCAGAGGTAATCTTGTCAGAAATTGTAGGGCATTTGAGATTTTGTATAGTAAATTGAAAGTTTTCACCATTTTTCTCAAGGAAAACCAAGGAAGTTGCACATGTTATAGCATCTGCATGTTGATTATCCTTCCTAGGTAAAGTCTAAATCGTATAAGAGGAGAATTGTGAAAGCACATCAAGAGTGAAATATCTATATTGTGTCATTTTAGCATTTTTAGTCTAATATCCTCCTTTAATCTATTCAAAAATTAGTTGCAAATCTCCATATATTTTTAAATGTTTGATATTAAGGGATGAAGCTACTCGTAGTCCAGCTATAAGAGCTTCATACTCTGCAATGTTATTAGTAAAAGGAAAGGTTAATTTATATGATAGAGGGATGGGTTTTTTTGTAGGTAGAATCAAGATGATACCCACACTAGAACCTATCTTACACTTAGACCCATCAAAATACAATTCCCAAATATCCTCCTATTAAATAGCTAGGATATTATCATCAGGAAATTCTATTGAAGTAGAACTTTTATCTGAGTGAGGACTAGGAGCTTCAGCTAGATAATCTATCAACTCTTGTCCCTTAATAGACTTCTAAGAAATAAAATTTAGATCAAATTCTGATGCAGGAGCATCCTGGGTGTAAGAACAATCTTGCATCACCCAAAAATATTTCTGTTTTTATTTTCAATAAGGGCTATTTTGTGCAGAGCTGCTATTTATGGAAAGTTACTATCTTTGGTAATTTTTGTATGTGCTCAGAATGATCTGATTTCTTTCTTGGAGGTTGATTTTGGTCATATAAGTCTGCCAGTAAAGTTTCATTGCAAGATATTGAAGATTTTCGGTATTGGCAGCAGGGTACAGAAACTTCGAACTCAGTTTTGAAGGCTTTAGAGGCCCCGGATGAGGTCAAAAATTTGGGTGACAGGCGCTTGCGCCAGTCAAGCCTGTAGAGTGCTTCGTGGCATTTTTGAAATGGGGTTATAATAGCCGATCGGGTCAACTGGTGATGACTTATGGTCTTCGGAAGTTGGGCCACCCGAAATGGTGAAAAATAATTTTCTTCAAAATTTTTGTTCGGGTTTCAAAGGTTATCTTGAGCCGACTATGATGTAATAAAATGTAAAATAAAATAATTCTAAGTTTGGTCGGCCTTATTGGCTAAAATTCTGGAACCTTCCCAGGCGGTGGAAAATTGCCTATATAAGGAAGGCTGTATTATTGTCTTAGGCAGTTCAGAATAGTTCTGGGTAATAGTTCGAGGCTTTGTCCTATAGAATATTGTAAGGGAATGCCCATGTGGCTTGCATATTGTAATTCTGAAAGTTTGTAATTCCACATTTGTGGAGATAATAAGAAGCCAATTTTTCTGTTCTTGCATATTATTGTTGTTGTTTCTCTTTTTCTGTTATGTGTTTGTGGTATTAAGGGGAGCACCCTTCATCAAGTGGTATCAGAGCAGGAGTTCTTGAGTGTGTAAACAGATCGCCGACTGTGAGGCAGTTTGCACCAGGACCGTGGCTAGGGTTTCAGCGCGCATCGTGAAAATGCCTCCACGAAGGGAACATGGTGGAAGAGCTGGTGTTGTAACACCTGAGGTTAGAGAGCTACAGAGACAAGTGCGAGCATTACAAGAAGAGATTCGTAGAGGAATGAATCTTAATGTCAGAGACGAAAGCGAGGATGAAGCCGAAGAAGAATATGAAGCAGGAGAAGTTGAAATTGTGAACCAGGAGGAAGAAAGACTTTTTCGGGCCATTTCCAAGATTGGGAAAAGACCTAAGATTGAGGTTCCTACATTTTCTGGCAATCTTAACCTAGAGGAATTGATTGACTGGATCAATGAATGTGAGGAATATTTTGAGTACGAAGATGTTGACGATCCTGATAGGGTCAAATTTGCGAAGGCCAGACTGAAAGGTCATGCGAAGATCTGGTGGCAAGAAATTCAATTGGAGCGAAATAGAAGAGGGAAAGATAAAATCACGAGATGGGATCGGATGGTGGATAAATTGAAGCGACAGTTCATTCCTGTTGATTATGAGCTTGACCTACTGAAGAAAATGCAAAGTTTGAAGCAAGCAGGAAAATCTGTTCAGGAGTATACAGAGGAGTTCTATCGACTCCTCATTAGAACAGGCCATGCCGAAGCTGATAAGGAGAAAGTTGCCCGATACCTTAATGGGTTAAGGCCAAGCATTCAGGAGGAGTTGAATATGGTTCGAATGAACAGTATTGAAGAGGCATACCAATTTGCTCTAAAAGTAGAGGAAAAGCTGAACAAGAAGTTCGAGAGTAGACAAAACGGAAGAGGTCACGGTGGACGATCTGGTGGACGGTCATATGGTGGCCGAAATGAAGATTTGAAAAAGAAGGATGAGGCCAGTAGCAGTCAAAATCAGTGAGGAAATAATTTCAATCGCTTCCAAGATCAGAATAATAGAGATCAGAGAGGAAGAGGAAGAGGACAAGGATCTGGAAGAGGTGGCTTCCGTGGAACATGTTTTCACTGTGGAGAAGAAGGTCATAGGGCATTTGAATGTCCTCAGCGCCAAGGTAGAACAGACAGAAGAAATGAAGGCCAGGCCAGAGTTGCACATGTAGATGAAGATGCCAGATCATCAAATTCTAAAGATGCTGAAAGAGGAGAAACGTTGATTAACAGAAGAGTCCTGTTGAGTGGTGAGAATGAACCTGAGCAAAGGAGGAGCCTGTTTCGCACCAGGTGCAAGTGTGAAGGTAAATGTTGTGATGTGATCATTAATAGTGGAAGCACTGACAATTTGGTGTCAGAAGAGATGGTGACAAAGTTGAAGCTCAAGAGACAGAAACACCCACATCCATATCGGATTGCCTGGGTACAGGATGACCACAAGGTCATGGTCAATGAACAATGCCTGGTGAAGTTCAAGATTGGTGGATACCAAGATGAGGTATTGTGTGATATCATATCTATGGATGCATGTCATATGTTGTTGGGTAGACCATGGCAGTTTGACAGATGTGCTGTACATGATGGTCGTGCGAATACCTATTCCCTGACAAAGGATGGAGTGCGGCATAAACTAAAACCATTGAAGGAGACTGAAGAAAAGGTATGTGGTAATGCAAGGATAACTTTTGTTGATGGAAGAAATTTCCTAGATGGTATGAGGCATGAGCATGTATGTTTTGCTTTAATTCCAAAAGCTGGTAAAGAGAAAGTAGAAAATGTTCCTGTAGAAGTTTTAGATTTGTTGAATGAGTTTCAGGATATTGTATCCGATAACATGCCTGATGGATTACCACCAGTCAGGAAGATCAGTCATCAGATGGACTTGATCCCAGGAGCGAGTTTTCCAAATAAGGCAGCACACAGAATGACACCTGCAGAAAGTGAGGAGTTGAATAGACAAGTACATGAACTATTACAGAAAGGATTGATCCGTGAGAGTCTGAGTCCCTGTGCTGTACCAGTGGTATTAGCACCAAAGAAGAATGGAGAATGGAGGATGTGTACAGATTCCAGAGCAATAAACAAGATCACAATCAAGTATAGGTTTCCATTGCCACGAATGGATGATATTATGGACTGTTTGAGTGGAGCTGTGTATTTCTCAAAGATAGATCTGAAAAGTGGATATCATCAGATTCAGATTAGAGAAGGAGATGAATGGAAGACTGCCTTCAAGACAAAGGAAGGACTATATGAGTGGTTAGTCATGCCTTTTGGGCTAACCAATGCACCGAGCACTTTCATGCGGCTCATGAATGAGGGTCTGAAAGAATTTCTGGGTAAGTTTGTCATTGTTTACCTAGATGATATTTTTATCTTTAGTAAGACATTGGATGAGCATATGATGCATATTCGTATGGTATTTGAGAAGTTGAGAGAAGAGAAATTGTTGATTAATTTGAAGAAGTGCAGTTTTGTGAAGAAAGAGTTGGTGTATTTGGGATTTGTAGTTTCAGCAGAAGGTCTAAAAATGGACCCAGAGAAGGTACAGGCTATCCTTGAATGGCCTACTCCAAGGAGTGCTACCGAGGTAAGATCTTTTCATGGTCTAGCTAGCTTTTACAGAAAGTTTATCAGAAATTTTAGCAGTATTTGTGGACCCTTGACTGAAACAATGAGAGGGGATAGAAAAGAGTTTAAGTGGACTAAAGGAGCAGAAAAGAGTTTTCAATTATTGAAACAAAAAGTTACAGAACAACCTGTTTTAGCACTTCTAGATTTCAATAAGGTGTTTCAAGTAGATTGTGATGCTAGTGGTACTGCAATAGGAGCGGTTATGAGCCAAGAAGGTAAACCTGTTGCTTATTTCAGCGAGAAGTTAAATGATGCCAAGAGGAAATATTCTGTTTATGATCAAGAATTTTATGCTATAGTTCAGGCATTAAAGAAGTGGAGACATTATCTACTTCCTAAGGAGTTTGTTTTGTATACTGATCATCAAGCTTTGCAATATTTGAATAGTCAAGGAAAATTGAATCAAAGGCATTTGAAATGGGTTGAGTTTTTGCAGAGTTATACATTTGTTTTGAAACACAGGAGTGGAAAGTCTAATAGGGTTGCAGATGCTCTTAGCAGAAGGCAACTATTGCTGACAGAAATGCAGATTGAAGTGGCTGGGTTCAAGGAACTCAAGAATTTGTATCCAGAGGATCCTGATTTTGGTGAAGCTTGGAAAGCTTGTACAGAACCTGTTACTCTAGACAGGATGAAATGGTTGGATTTCATCATCCAGGATGATATGCTATTCAGAGGGAGTCAGTTGTGCATTCCACGAAGTTCTATGAGGGAGAATCTCATCAAAGAGAAGCATAGCGGGGGATTGGCTGGACATTTTGGTCGTGATAAAACCCTTGGTTTGGTTAGTGAGAATTATTATTGGCCACAGTTGCAGCAAGATGTGAAGAAGTTTGTACAGAGTTGCAGAGTATGTCAAATGGTGAAAGGAGTGAAGCAGAATATAGGGTTGTACCAGCCATTGCCTGTACCAGAGAAGCCTTGGGAGGATATCAGCATGGACTTTGTTCTTGGTTTACCGAGGACTCAGCGGGGACACGATTCAATTTTTGTGGTAGTTGACAGATTTTCAAAGATGGCACATTTTATTCCCTGCAAGAAGACTAATGATGTTGTTCATGTAGCAGAATTGTTTTTCAGAGAAGTAGTGAGACTTCATGGTTTGCCAAAGACCATAGTTTCAAATCGGGACACTAAGTTTGTTGGATATTTCTGGTGTATGTTGTGGAAGAAGTTGAAGACAGATTTGAAGTTTAGTTCATCACATCATCCACAGAGTGATGGACAGACAGAGGTGGTGAATAGGAGTTTGGGAAATTTGCTGAGATGTTTGGTTGGAGATAAGCCAACGGGATGGGATTTGATTTTACCACAAGCAGAATTTGCATACAATAATTCTGTCAACAGGAGCACTGGTAAATCACCATTCCAGATTATATATGGAAGTAGTCCAAGAAATGCATCTAAATTGAGAAAGATAGATAAAGGAGAAATAAGTAGTGCTGAAGCTGAGGATTTTACAGAACACTTGAAGAACATCCATGAAGAGGTGAGGAAGCATATTACCAAGATGAACACACAGTATAAGGCTAAGGTAGATGAGAAAAGGAGGTATAAGGAATTTCAGGTTGGTGATGAAGTCATGGTTCATTTGCAGAAGGAGCGGTTTCCAGTTGGTACATATAACAAGTTGAAAATGAAGAAGTTTGGACCATGTAAGATACTGAAGAAACATGATTCAGGAAATGCATATGAGGTAGAATTGCCTACTGAGCTAAATATTTCACCAGTGTTTAACATTTCAGATCTGACAGAGTATCATGAAGGAGGTGTTGAAGATGAGATCACAGCAGCACAGTGGAGTATTCCAGCAACTAGTTCAGACACTAAGGAGATCGAAGATATACTGGACAGTCGTGTTGGCAGAAGCACAAGGAACAGGACATATAAAGAATATCTGGTCAAGTGGAAAGGATGACCTATTGAAGATTCATCATGGTTGACAAAGGAGGAGGTTAGCCGTCTTGGTTTTCCTCTGCACACCTGAGTCGTGACAGGGTCACTTCTCAAATTACCCCGGGTGTCTGATGCAGGAGCATCCTGGGTGTAAGAGCAATCTTGCATCACCCAAAAATATTTTTGTTTTTATTTTCAATAAGGGCTATTTTGTGCAGAGCTGCTATTTATGGAAAGTTACTATTTTTGGTAATTTTTGTATGTGCTCAGAATGATCTAATTTCTTTCTTGGAGGTTGATTTTGGTCATATAAGTCTGCCAGTAAAGTTTCATTGCAAGATATTGAAGATTTTCGGTATTGGCAGCAGGGTACAGAAACTTCGAACTCAGTTTTGAAGGCTTTAGAGGCCCTGGATGAGGTCAAAAATTTGGGTGATGGGCGCTTGCGCCAATTAAGCCTGTAGAGCACTTTGTGGCGTTTTCGAAATGGGGTTATAATAGCCGATCGGGTCAACTGGTGATGACTTATGGTCTTCGGAAGTTGGGCCACCCGAAATGGTGAAAAATAATTTTCTTCAAAATTTCTGTTCGGGTTTCAAAGGTTATCTTGAGCCGACTATGATGTAATAAAATGTAAAATAAAATAATTCTAAGTTTGGTCGGCCTTATTGGCTAAAATTCTGGAACCTTCCCAGGTAGTGGAAAATTGCCTATATAAGGAAGGCTGTATTATTGTCTTAAGCAGTTCAGAATAGTTCTGGGTAATAGTTCGAGGCTTTGTCCTACAGAATATTGTAAGGGAATGCCCATGTGGCTTGCATATTGTAATTCTGAAAGTTTGTAATTCCACATTTGTGGAGATAATAAGAAGCCAATTTTTCTGTTCTTGCATATTATTGTTGTTGTTTCTCTTTTTCTATTATGTGTTTGTGGTATTAAGGGGAGCACCCTTCATCAAATTCGGTAAGCAACATCACCCATTTTGCCAACTGGCCTGAGAGATCAGTTTGTGAGAAAAGATGTTTTAAAGGATGAAATTTGACAATCACATTAACTTTAGCATTTATGAGATAATGTCTGAGTTTCTGACATGCATAAACTATAGCTAGACATTATCTTTCTAAATCTATATATCTTGTTTTGTAATCCAGTAAAGTCCAACTAATGTAAAACATAAGTCATTCTTTACCATTATCATCAATTAGAGCTAACAACACACTCACGGCCCGTGGAGTCACTAAAGTGTATAATGAAATGGCTTATCAAAATTAGCAGGTTGTAAGATAGGAGGATTCACAAGATACTCCTTAAATTTCTCAAAATTTTGTTTACACTCATCATTCCAAGAGAAACTGGTATCCTTTCTAAGTAAGGAATAAAAAGGGATAGTTCGGTCTGCTAAATTAGAAATAAAGCGATGAATAGCTTGTATTTTTCCTTGTAAACTTTGTAGCTAAGAAATATTCTTAGGAGGAGGCATATTAACAATAGCTTTGATCTTTTTAGTGTCTACTTCAATGCCTCTCTTAGAGATTATAAATCCTAATAATTTACCACAGTCAACTCCAAAGACACATTTCTTAGGATTCAATCTCATATTATAACTTCAAATTATTTCAAATATCTATCGTAAAATAGTAACGTGATCTTCTCTTTGTATAGATTTTGCAAAGATATCATCTACATAATCTTCAAGAATCTTATGAATGTAATCATGAAAAATTAGGGTCATAGCTTGCTGATAAGTTACTCCCGCATTTTTTAATCCAAAAGGCATCATGACCCAACAAAAGGTTCCCCATGGTGTTATAAATGTAGTCTTAAATTGATCTTCAGGAGGGATAAATATTTGATTATATCCTGAAAAACCATCCATAAAAGATAACAAGGCATGACCCACTATTGAATCCATAATCATATCAATGTTAGGTAACATGAAATCATCTTTCAAGGATGCCTTATTTAAATCTCTAAAATCAGTACACATCCTTATCTTATTTTTGCTTTTTGACATGGGCATAATATTTGAAATCCAATCCGATTAGTCAGTAGAATGGATAAATCTAGAATCCAATAATTTCTCAATTTCACCTTTGACTAATAAAGTGATTCGTGGATTCATCTTTTGAATTTTCTATTTCACAGGTTTCATATTTGGTTTTAAAATGATGTTATGAGTAACAATCTTAGAATCTATACCTAGCATATCTGAATATATCCAAGCAAAGATATCATTAAATTCAAGCAAAAGGGAAACCATCTGATCATGTTCATCCGAGTTCAAACATTTCCCAATTTTTATCATCCTTTGAGAGTCATTTTCATCCACTTGAATATCAATAGTTTCAGTAATTAAAAAACCACTTCTTATTGGAGAGTCCATTGGTAAAGGAAGAATATCATGTTCTTCATGGTCTCCAAAATAAGCATCAATTTCTAAACAATAAGGCTTACCTCATTTGTGATGAAACTTAGGTAAATCCTCATAAACCCCTAAAAATTCCATTAAGGATTCATCTTTAGGAAAAATATCCAAAGAGGATTGTTGATTAATATCAATAAGCAATGGGTTAACCAACTTTAGTTGTCCACTACAAATATGATTAACATTAAGAGAAAAAGCTGATGGTTGTCTATAAGGATTGAATCCTAATCCATATGTATGATCATAAACTTCATTATCCAAAGGTACTTGTATACCTTTCTCATATTTACCACATCCTTTCCCATTAAATTCTAATTTCTTAAGCAAATGATAACCAGGACCATATCGATCAGTCATGTCAAAAGGAGTCCAAGGAGTGGCGTATGCCACAATGTCACAACAATCAGGCTTTATAGTTTCAATCATTTCATTAATCGAAGCAACAACAAAATTACTTTTTAATTCTTTAGAAAGAGACGAAGAAATAAAGACTTTTTCTAAAATTCATTTTCTTGCTTCATGAATTCCAAATTAGAGACCTTGTATTCTCCAATAAAAGTATGATTAAAATATAATGTCCCCTAGTCATATTCAGTCAAAGAAGAAGAAGACAGAGCTTCTTGTTGTTGAATCTCAAGTAGTTTTATCTCAGATTTTTTTTCAATCTCTTTACGAGGTTGAAGAGGTTCAGAGATTTTGGCATATTTTGCATTTAAGCAAGGATTTGGTGCATCATCCGTATGTAATGTATACATTAAGTTGTTATAGATGAACCTAACCTTGTGATGAAGAGTAGAAGGAACTACATGGATAGTATGTAACCAAGGTCTTTGTAAAAGAAGCTTATAATTGGGAGGTCTAGGCATAACATGAATAGGAGTATTTAGAATAACTGGACCGACTTTACTAGGTAAGGTAATAATGCCCAAAGTTATTTTCACAATATTGTCAAATCCACGTATAGGAACATTATCAGGTTGAATAGTAGTAAGATCATCCTTAATTGCCTCTAGCATATCCATGCTACAAACATTAAGTCTAGATCTATTATTAATTAAGGTTCTTCAAATGATACTCTGATTAATAGAGAGCCACCATAAGAGCATCATATTGATTCTACACCTCTAAGGAGGGTAGATCATTACCATAAAACACAATAGGAGGTACAGAAGGCATAGTATGCATACAATCCAAAATAGAATGAATGTTCTCTTGATTAGGAAGTGAAGTAGGAAGAGTAGATAAAGCTTCTTGCAATGCCTCATGATATGTCAGGGAGGTTTGAAGTAATTCCCATAAAGATATCTTAGTAGGAGTAGCACGTAATTGGTCAACTAAGTTATACTCCTTAAAGGTAGATGGATACCTAGGTGCTCAAGGAAGCATAGGTTGAGAAGGAGGTAAAGAAACTAGAAAAGTAGGTTGAAGGTTATTCCATGTTTGATAAGCATGTGAAATGGAATTGGTGTTATCAAAGAAATCCAAAGGATCTCTAGGTTTACCCTTAATTTTTATACAAGGACATCCCTTTACCATCATCAAAGGCGTAGGATATATCATTTTAGGTTTATCAATGTTACAAACTGTGGGACATGAAGGTAACCATGCACACACCCTATGGTAAAGGTCAATTTGAGAGGTTGTGGAGGATAGTAAAATAGGAATAGGATCCATGGAGATCATATTTGAACCATTTTAATCCTCACTACCATGTACCTCATTAGGGAATCTATCCTTTTGTACAATAAAAGCCTCATTAAAAGTACTCAAAACAAGAATCATACATGTTGAATACAAAGAAAAATTAAAAGCATGTAAATATTCTTGTATTTTTAAAGGAATTTTGCAATGTTTTTGTATTTTCAGATGTAAATGCAAGAAACAAATGCAAGAAATCTAACCTTATAAGCATACAAGATTTAAATCTAACACCATAAAAGAAAGAGTTGTTGTAAACAGGTTCACCAAAAAGAATAGGGGAAAAATGGGAGCCTTAACAATGCACCTAACATCCAACACTATTCATTTGTACATATTGTTGTTTTGAATTGAAATATCATAAGTAAATCTAGAAATATTTGAAAGTTAATTAGGTCAAGATACACACCTCATCATGAAATTGACCTAGAAATACTTGTTTTCTGGAGCCTGTGTAGAGTTTTGGAAGATTCTGCAACCAGATTTGGGATCGGGAAGCTGAGGCAGAGAAAACCCAGAAATTTTTTGTCTTTCCAATAGTAGGTAGTCTTTGACCCTCATAAAAGGTCCAAGGCTACATTTTTATTTTGAAGGTTGATTCTAACTTTGTTTGCAAATCTCAGAAGTTCGGTGAAAAGGGTACTCAAATCTATCCTCTAATTCCCAAAACAACAACTATAGATATCTAAAAAAGGGAGTTTCTGGGGTGGTTATATAGGGTTTTGTCTTATTCAAACCCCCATTTTGGTGATCTCCACCTGTATGAATAGCCGATTGAAATAGAATGTGTGTGTGTCTTTATTGAAATTGTAATGCCAAGATCTAATCCTCTAGATCAAAACTCTACCATCAATATGTATGAAACAACAATGCATAGATTTGAATGAGATAGAAAAGCATACCAAGCCCCCAAGGCTAAAGAAATTCTACCAAACTCACAATCTGTAATTGTTACCCCATGATTGTATCTTTGAATTCTTGAAATTTGATAATCGTGGATCAAGGAAGAAAGGATCTCTCTCGCTCCAAATATGTGTTCAAAAAGATGCTTGATGTCAACAATGGCTTGATCTTCTATATCATCCTCTTGCAATCTTGCATCTTCACCATTCCTTGCTTGCTTGAAATCTTCTTGTTCATGAATTTTTCTCCTTGAGAGAACTTGATCATGAAATTGCTTGGTGAAAATGAATGCAAATGAGAGTCTTTATATAGAGGTTTCAAGGTGAGGCTCCTAGAGCAATGTGAGGACCCATAATTCAAATTTTACCTCAAATTAAGGTCCAATCACAATATTCAACTAAGGAGGGAAAATAATTAAATGAATTTCAAGTTAAAACCTTTTCACACTCAAATCTGAGGCCCAACATTGATTTCAGTGCCCATTGGGACCAAAATTTGAGAAAGGGGCACAGATTCTAGAGGAGGTAAAAAATGATCTTTATTCTAACCTAGTTAGGTATGAGCTCAATCCTAAACTCTTCAGGGTTGAGCTTGATCCTAACCTAGTCAGGATCAACCTCGACTTTGACCCTGTGGGCCCAGATCTAGCCAGAATTAGGACAAGAGGTCCCGGGGATGCCTAGAGACCTAAAAATGATACTAGAATGAGACAGAATGCCAGGGAAAGGCATAAAATCCTATGATGACTATGATCAAGGCTAGGAGGACCTATTTCTAAGTTCTACCTAGAAAATAGAGCCATGGAAGAGGAAAATTAAGGAGAATCCTTAGGATCCTAACCCTAATTTCGCCTAGAAAGAAGAAGATAAGTGCAGAATGCATCCTAAATGAAAGTCTATTATGATAAATGTACTAAAAGAGGGTGCTAAACCTATCAAGATGGAAGTTCTTCCATTTTAAGATGATACATCATTAGATACTTCACCTTTCTAATTACCTTCAGTGCTAAATATATCTCCTTGATCCATGGCTTTAGCAAACTTCACTTCTTCTGAATTACTACAACATCCTCTTTGACTGTTACTTGCATTTTCATTTCTCCTTGCATGACTTATAGGGTTAGGGTTAGGATGAGAAACACTATTATTTATTCTAAAAAACCTTTCTGTATGTCCAAACATGTTACATATCTGACAAACTATTCCATTATTTCTATATCTTGGTCCTGACTAGTTGATTTGTCATCTGTAATTTCTAGCAATGTGTCCAACTTTGTTGCATCTATAACATACTACTACATTTCTTCTATTCATATCTTCAGTAGGTCTCTTATCTGGATAGTTATTATTTCAAAACATTCTACTACTATTATTATTCTCAATAAATTTAGGTTTTCTACATTTAATAGCTCTATGTCCAAAACCATGACAATTATAAAAATCACCACTAAGAGGTTTAAATTACTTACCAGTACAATCTTTCTTCAAATGACCAAAGTATTACAAGAAAAGCATCTACCTTTAAATTCTCTTTATATACCTTTAGGTGACTCTTCTTGTTTAGGTGGTTCTTCTTGTTTAGGTGTATCTTCAAATTTTTCAACTTCATCAGACTTCTTTTCTTCTATGCTTTCAGAAACTTTCAGATTTGGTTCCTTGCTCTCTTTACTCTCTTTAGATGAGTTAAATCCAAGACTAGTTTTTATCATAGAATGGCTTTTGATAAGAAAATTATTCATCAATGTTCTCACTTGTTGAATAAAGTCTCTCAAGTTGCTGCTTAGATTGAGTCAGTTCACCTTTCAAAATTGTATTGTACTTCTCAAGTTCAGCATACTGTAATTTGGTTTTCTCAAGTTTAGATGTCACTTCACAAAGTTTAGATTTTAGATCTTCTTTCCTAGATTTTAGATTTTCATTCTCAGATTTCTGATTTGCTTTGTTCTTTCTATTTCCATCTTTCAAATTCAACTTTAGATGTACTAACTTTAGTTCATGTTTAAGGATCTCATTTTCTTTTTCCAGGTTGTCATCACAATCTTCAATTTGAATTTTAGATTCCTTTTTGATTTCAGATCTTCCAACTTTTTTTTCAGTTTCTCAAAGAGGTTCTTTGCATTATCATATTATCCTTTCAGAGTTTCTCTTTCTTTAGTAATCATATCAATTTCTTTAAGAGTTTCATCAAGATTCTTTTGTAGCTAATCCATATCCATAGAGATCTTACTCAAGCTTATAGGCTTTCCTTGAATGACTCTTTTCTGAGTAACTAAGCTTTGATACCAATAATTAGAAATAGGTTATACTAAGAGGGGGGTGAATTAGTATTCTACAAAATTTTGCTTTTTCCTAATTATGGATATAACATATTAACTTGATACATGCATAACATAGTAAACTAAATAATATGAATAACAATAAAGCAAATGAACTCATAACACATTATTTGTTCTTGAGGAAACCCTGGCCAAGGGAAAACCTCGACGAGGATGGTACCCACAAAGATCCACTAATCAAAAGTATCATGTTAACAATGTTGACCCTATTAGGAGCCTATTACATGCATATAGTGTCTCAATCCTCATTAAGGGACTTTAGGCCTTGTTAGAAGCCTCAACCCTACTTAGAGTTGGTAGTACAAAATATGATTACTAGATGAGCCCACTACCCAAACAAGTAATGTACAATGATTATTGATTACAAAATATGGCAAGGTACATAACCTTATACTTCTTGCTTTCTTTCACAACTTTGCATTAATATCTCTTTTCTATATGTTCACTATACCATCTATATCATTACAATTGCTTGTCCCTTTCACATTTACAAATGCCTCATATTTATACAAGTTATTAAGGCTAATAACTCATATGGTTGGCTTAAAAAAAGCATTAAACAAAATACATATTTACCGAAGGGTTAAGATCTATAATGTTGTCCCTTTATATTGTTAAGACATTATTTTAATAAATAAAATAATCCCTTAACTCTTTACCAATTCTGTCTTCATATACTGTCTTATCGACTTAACACTGTATGTGGTAAAACTGTCATAACTTCTTCTATACTTGTCATACTAACTTGCAGTCTCAGGTGAGTCTTCTATGGTCATCATAGTATCTATGTTCAATTGCTCAAGAACTAAACTTACTCCAATCATCATCGCTGATCAAACCTATCTCCAGGTACACTGGAAAAACATTGTCTCATACTTAGACAATTTTGCTCTATGCTCAAACATACTTTCTCTCTATCATATGCAATCTTCATGTATATCATATGTTTCCATAATGAAAACATCTAAGTATCTAACTTAGCCAAATTTCCAACAAAGGGAAATTGCAAGTTGTAAAAAATCAAGTATTTTATAGAGGACAGAAGAGCCTACAAGGCTAGATCAAAATAATAAAGTTATTTGGTAGCAGTAAAAAGTTTTTGTATCTTACATTTTATCTAAAGTTATTATTATATTTTTCATGTTTGGATAGTGAGCTTACCTTGCATACATATTTATTTTATAATATGAACTCCTAATAGGTTTAAGGCTTCTAACAAGGCCTAGAGTCCTTTAACTAGGATAAAGACACTATATGTATGTAAAAAACTCCTAACAAGGTCAATATCCTTAACAAGATACTTTGGATTAGTGGATCCATTGTGGGTATCATCCCCATTGAGGTTTTCCCTTGGCCAAACTTTCCTTGAGAACAAACATGGTGTTATGAATGAATTAATTTTATTGTTATGCTTGTTATTCGGTTTACTTAGTTTACTCTCTTATGAAAGCTACAAGTTAATTTCTTATATCCATAATTCGGCAAAAGTAAAAGTTTGTGAAATGCTGATTCAACCCCCCTCTCATTATTTCATATTTCTAACAAATTTGATTAAGGGTTATAGAAGGTTGTGGGAAAGAATCATTGTGTTATTTCATTGAAAACCATTAAAAGGATTCATCCTCCATAAATGTTTCACTAGGGAGCACAACATGATGAAAATATTTATAATATAAAAATATAAATGACATTAACCATTACGTCATATCATTATTAGGTATAACATCACCTTAAATAATCACAAAATGAAGTATTATCATTTTTAAGCATATAATTGTCATTAATTAAAGGAGATTAATTACCATGAATTAATTAAAGCACAGACAAGTCCTTGAACCAGTTATTATAAATATATTATTGGTGGCTTGCCCAGTTTTGTCTAAAAAAAATAAAAATTACTATGAATTAATTGTGTAATGGCATTAAAATAAAAAATCATAATGAATTAATTGAGTAACTATACAATCCACATAAAATTCCATCAATAAATAAATATCAAATATATAGTATATACATGAACCACATAACTCAGATTTTAATCATGTAATCCATGATCTTCTTAATCCAACTCTTTTTCTGTATCATCCCATCCATAATCAACATTATAAAAATCATCATCATCATCATCATCATCATCATCATCATCATCACCATCATCATCATCATTGATATCATTATCATCACCCTTCATCTTCATGAACATAAACAAACATCACCATGATCTTGTTCCTTGTCTTCAACATCTTCATAAGGTACATCATCAACTATCTATTGATCTTGATCATCATCGTATAATTCTTTGGTATATGGTTCTTGCATGACATTATACTTTACTGGCCATCCTCTAGGATCACGTCTAACAAAAAATAACCAACCCAATTTATGTGGAAGCTCTAAGTAAAATACCTACTCACATTATCTTGGAAGAACATAGGGCTCATGTCCATCTTGCTTAAATGACCTTGTATTAACCATTTTAAATCCATTATCATGTACAGTAATAGTTGTCTCAAGATCATTTTTATTCAAACGTAGCATATCTCATTGGATGAAGAGCATAACCAATTTGAAGGACCAAAAGCCACACTCAAGTATATCATAAAAAATCCCATAGTATCATGTTTTTGATAGTTGATAATGTATGTTTATTGTAGATGAAATATCAATCACCTAAAACACTATACTTATCCTAGAATCAGAAGA
>BSBK01003520.1:22500-45000 GCA_027943335.1 Chamaecyparis obtusa | reverse complement strand
ATGTTCTCAGATTGTAATTGAGATCAGTGACCTAGATGACACCTAAATGAAGGATTTGAATACAATTGATCTAGATATGAATTGAATGCAATTAAGCTTTTTTTTTGGATTTTATGATGCAATAAGAATGAAAAATTGATATAAAACTAATCGATATGAAAAACTTGATATGAAACTATCTAAGAATGATATGCAAAAACAAGATTGATCTCACAAAGATGTTGATTCGCAAGAGCTTTGATTCTCCCAATTCCAATTCTTCAGCGTGATTGTGCAACTCTTGAATTGATACTGATAGTGTAAGTGTGCAAATTTGTGGATGATTTGTGAAGAGCTGAAGCCTTAATTTATAGGAATCCTAGGCTTTGGAGGTGCATGGAAGAAAGCCATAAATCACTCAAATAACTCATCTTGATTTTTGAGTTATTTGATCATGAAAGATAGTTAATTCTCAAAATCATGCAAAAACAACTTTTTAACTCAAATTAGAGTTTAGATCAGCTTTCTGAACTCTAAAAGGATGTTGAGTTCCAAAAAGTCAATCACTTGCATTGATTTTTTGATTTGGAGTTTAACTGTTTCTTTTGAATGTGTGTAATAATTAAGAAATAAATAAATAAATAAAATGATTTATCCTCAACTCAACTGATTTTTGAAAATAAATAAATAATTTATGGGTTAATTAATCATTTAATCAAACTTTTATTAAAAACTATATTATTAAATAATGACAACATGCTTTAATCAATTAAATAAGAATTTAATCAATTATTCATAGGATATTGCATTTATTGTCAAAATTAAATAATACAATTAATAAGAGATCGAATTAAATTTAATTAAATAATTAAGTGGAAAATATTAAATCTAATTAATTAAATATGAAAATATTCAATTAATCAAACTTAGGATAAATGTGATTTATCGCCAAATAATTATTAAATTAAAGATAATTAAGATAATTAGGAATATTACTAGGAATATTCCTCGATGCAGAATTTAAGATAATCAATTAGGATTCGATAATGTGTGGATGTGCCTTTGATTAGGACTTTGATGTTGATTTCATTTGATTTGTCAATGTAGGAGGTTAATGAACCTATAGCCCATTTTTGGGGTATTACATTTTGCCCCTCTTTGAATTACTGTGCAAAGCGCAGTGGTTCAAAGATAGTTTGTGTTTGATAAAGATATGAAACTGATTCAAAAGATTAACCAATCTCAAGATAGAAACCGATTGAAAGATATGGAGATATTAGGTCTTGAATGACCAAAGATAATGTTCACTATAACAGTGACAAACTGATGATTGCAAAAAAGTGTCAAAATGCCTGATTCCGAACCTTAGGATTGCTTAGAAGTGAGTGACCAGTTCTAGACTTTATTGTCTTAGCAGAACTAGCAGGTATCACATCCGAACCCTTTAGTTGTCGAAGAACCAAGGAAATAACACTAATGAACCGATGGTTGTGAAAAGATGATATAGATTACAAGATTAAGAGAATACCAGATTGATATGGATCGATGAATCTGATATGCCCCAAGTGATGATAGATTTGCCCCAAGCGATGAGGACTTTTGATGAATCAGCGACTAGACGTGGTTGTTGTCTTGATCATTGATGAAAGATATTGATAGATTTGATTGATAGAATTTGATTTACAAACTTTGAATTGATATGCAATACCATGCCCCCTTCGGGATTAAAATTGAAATCTGACAAGAAAAATTAGCGTTATAGTTTAGAAGCATGTTAATTGATTTGAGAAGTGGTTATACACATCCGAGAACGCGTTCTACATTGTTTAGAGGTCCTAAAGACCAAGTTTGACTAGGTAAAACCATGAGTTGACCATAGTTAACCAAGTTGAAAATTTGACAGTTTGATGTAAGATAATCAGTTAAGTCAAATTCTAGATTTCTGTGATGATTGAAGGTCGAATATGTAAGCAGTTAATAATATGAATGATCTCAGATTTAGATTTTGATCCTGAAAAAGGATTCTACTTGTTGTTTCATTGGATGGACCTTCATGTATGATTCAGCTCTTGTTATATTGGAAGAGGCAATTGAAGAATCTTGTTAAGTTTTGAAGTTCATTTCAAACATTTGTGAGATCATGCAAACATGCAAAATGCAAAGAAACATGCAATATGAAATGTAATCTAAGACCTAGGACCTAGTCACTGATCATGTGTCCATTTGTTATCATCATTGAACTTTTAGGTAATCGGATAAATCAATACAATGCCTACTAGCTATGAAACCATAGACATATGAATATCGATTTGTATGCGCAAGAATCAATATAACACCCACTAGTCAAACAACCATGGATATATGAATATTGATTTTGTTTTCGAAATGTCGGATTAGATATAAGCACCAAGGCACAAGTGCCAGTATGACCTGAATATCATGTCCATTTTGATATAGCAATTTGTATAAGTATCAAAACATAAATGTTGTGATGACCTGAATAGGCCTTGCGTTACAAACACATCAAACAGTCAAGAGATCATTCTAAATCCAATGTGAATTACCCGTAGTGACCCTTTATTGTTCACCTCCTTAGGCAAGATTGTGTTTCACAGTAGGAAAAAGAATTCACTTCAAAAAGATAATAGTTAGATCAGACTTCCTTGAATTTTTTGGGTATTAATGGTCGAGGTACGCATGGCCATCCAATTCGAGATAGAGGCTCTTACAGTCAGACACCATTTCAATCTAGAATTTCCAAAGCTGTTAGATTTTCACATACAAGCAGAAAATAAAGAAAAGATTATGCCCCTAGTCATCACTCTCTAAATCCTGTAAAGGACATCAATGAAGAGCTCATGGGAACAAAATATGCAAAAATCTCAATGCGAATCAGTAAGCATACAAGGAGATAAAAGCATGTGAAGCACATATTGTTTTCAGTTTGTTTGTTTGATTGTGTTGTTGTAGATGAAAAATCCTTTTTGGAGATGAGATAGACAGACTGACTCAACTTGAAGCTTCAAAGGACTTTGACTAGATATGACACATCTAAGATACATTGGAGGCCATAGGATATGACATTGATTTCCCCCAAGTTTGAACATTGATAGGATACAAACGCTTGAGCTGATTGGTGTACAAACTAACTTTATTGAAACAAGGATATATACAGACTAAAGTAGACTGAAAGTTGGGAAAGACCAAGATTGCCCTGATAGATGGAGCATTTTGAAACAAGTGGTGCCTGTTTGCCAAGTTTTCACCATCTTGGCAGAGATTCTATTTTTGCTACCAAGGTTCCTGTTTCTAGGTTTTCACCAAGGCACTTTTTCTTTTTCTTATTTTTTTGTATTTTTTATTTTTTCAATTCTTTTGATTTTTGATATTTTTTACTTTTTTTGTGAATCATCAAGGTACCTAGTGCTAGGTTTTCACTAAGATGTTCATTTTTTCAGGACTTTTTCCAATTTTAAAGATTTTTTCAGGACATTCAACCAAACATTGAATGTCTTAAGCATATAATTTCTTCAGATGGAGAATGTTGATTGGTTCTCAGAGTTGTTCTCCTTCAGTCATTGAGAGTTGATAGGTAGCAGAGCCAAAAGTAGCAGTGATTACAAAGGGACCCAGCCAGTTGGGTTCAAACTTCCCCTTGCATTCTCGATGTGATTGATTTTTAGGATTTTCTCTCAAGACTAGATCGCCAACCTGAAATTCTCTGTGTCTAACTTTCTTGTTGTAGCCTCTAGACATTCTTTTCTGATACACTTTGAGATGATCATATGCTACTTGTCTATGCTCATCTAGTAGTTCAAGTTCTTGCAACCTAGACACTCTGTAGTCATCGTCGGTGACAAGTCCATGCATTCTGATTCTGAGTGATGGGATTTCAACCTCAATAGGTAGTACTGCTTCAGACCCATAAACTATAGCAAATGGCATAGCCCCAGTAGGTGTTCTAATACTTGTTCTATAGGCCTAGAGAGATGGATTGATCATGAGATGCCAGTCTCTACCTATTTTATTAACTGTTCTGTGCAAGATTTTCAAGAGATTTTTGTTTGAAGCTTCAACTTGTCCATTCCCTTGAGGATAGTAGATAGATGACCAATGTTGAGTGATCTTGAATTTAGCACATAAGTCATCTAGATCCTTGTTTTTGAATTGTCCCCCGTTATCTGTGATTATAGAGTGAGGGATCCCATATCTGCAAATGATGTAGTTCAAGATGAACATAGAGATCTGTTTCCCCATTGCTTGTGTTAGAGGAACTGCTTCTACCCATTTTGTAAAATAATCCATAGCTGTGATTATATGGGTATGTCCTTTGGAAGAGTGCAGATGGATAGCACCTATGAAATCAAATGCCCATTATTGAAAAGGCCATTGTGTAGTAAAGGGAATCAGATCTATCCCTGAAGCATGAATCAAGTTGCCATGTACTTGACACTGTTGATAGTTTTTAGCAAATTTAATAGCCTCTTTCTCCATTTTAGGCCAATAGTACCCAGCCCTAATAAGTTTTTGAGCTAATGTTAAACTGTTTGAGTGTGACCCACATATACCCTCGTAGAATTCCTCTAATGCACATTGAGACTCTTCCCGTTCTAAACATCTATGTAGTGTACCATCTAGACCTTGTTTGAATAGGTTATTACCAATGATGACATATTGGGATGCAAAGCGGATAAGGTTTCATTTCTCAAAATGGTTAAAAGAATCAGGAATGATTTGGTCATGGAGATAGGAGAACAAATTTTTGTAGTGGGTTGAATCATAACCTACAATGGTGTAGATCATGCGGGTTTCAGGGGAGTCATATGCAGGATAGGATAGGGCTTCCACCAGGAACTCGTAGCGTAGTTCATGTTCAGGCTGCTATAAGAGAGTAGATAATGTCGCCATTGCATCGGCAGCCTTATTCTCCATTCTAGGTATTTGCTCAAATGTGATAGATATGAAATATTTCTTGAAATCATCTACCATTTTCTTGTAAGGAATGAGCTTTTCATCTTTGGTTTGGTACACATCATTGACTTGGTGGATAACCAGTTGTGAGTCTCCATGAATGTGTAGTTCTGTAACTCTCCACTGTATTGCCATTTTCATACTATTGAGAAGTGCCTCATATTTTGCAATATTGTTTGTGCAAGGAAACTTTAATCTGAATCCTTTTGGTATCGATTATCCTTGAGGAGTGATGAACAATATGCCTGCTCTAGATCCATTCTATGTGTAGGAGCCATCAAAGAATAATTGCCATTCTCTAGAAGAGAGATGCATGATAGAGGAATCAGGAAATTCCATTTGCATGGGTGTATCATCAAACAATGGTGCTTCAGCTAATTGATCAGCAATGACTTGTCCTTTGATAGCTTTTATTTCAACATATTCAATGTCAAATTCACTCAAGAGCATGACCCATTTGGCTAATCTTCCCGTGAGGGCAGCCTTGCTTAGTAGGTACTTCAGTGGATCAATCTTAGCTACCAAATGAGTGGTATGAGCTAACATGTAGTGTCTTAGTTTTTGTGATGCAAAGATCATAGCTAGACAAGCCTTCTCTATCATTGAGTAGTTCTTCTCATAGGCCACTAAGGTTCTGCTGATATAGTAGATGGCTCTTTCCTTCTTGTTCTCATCATGCTGTGCTAGCAATGCCCCTAGTGATGTATCTGTTGCAGAGACATATACTATTAATGGCTTCCCATGAATAGGAGGCATCAATATAGGAGGATTTGAGAGATAATTCTTGATATGATCAAAATTCTTTGCACAGTCTTCATTCCATGCAAAGGTCACACCTTTATGTAATGTCTTTGTGAAAGGTTGTGATATGTCAGCTAGCTGTGATATGAATCTCCTGATAGATTGCATTCTCCCTTGTAAGGTTCTCATTTGATTGATATTCTTGGGAGGTTGCATTTCCATGATAGCTTTGACTTTAGCTAGATCAACTTCAATACCTTTCTTTGAGACTATGTATCCCAAGAGTTTTCCAGAAGTGACACCAAAAGCACACTTCTTAGGATTTAGTCGGAGACTAAATTTTTCCATTATGTCAAAGATCATGCTCAAGTTAGTTAGATGTTCAGTTCTGATCATTGATTTTGCTAAGGTGTCATCAACATAATCCTTCATTGTTCTATGCATCATATCATGAAAAATAGATGTCATTGCTCTTTGGTATGTAGCTCCCGCATTTTTGAGTCCGAATGGCATAACATT
Organism: Chamaecyparis obtusa; assembly: GCA_027943335.1. Taxonomy (NCBI): domain Eukaryota; kingdom Viridiplantae; phylum Streptophyta; class Pinopsida; order Cupressales; family Cupressaceae; genus Chamaecyparis; species Chamaecyparis obtusa. Next base: position 38,790 of record BSBK01003520.1, on the reverse strand, counting down.
CCAACATAAGGTTCCCCACACACATGTGAATGCAATTTTCTCTTGGTCTTCTGGAGCAATTTTGATTTGGTTGTATCCATAAAAACCATCCATAAGGGAATACATTTCATAGCCCGCAGTCATGTCCACTATCATATCAATGTTAGGTAGTGGAAAGTCATCCTTAGGGCATGCTTTGTTCACGTCTCTAAAGTCCATGCACACTCTGATTGAACCATCTAGTTTTGAAATAGGTACAATGTTGGAGATCCACTTAGCATAGTCTATAGCAACATGAGGATGCATCTTTCTCAATTATTTCTTGATTGGTTTTACTCCAGGAGTAATGGATAGATGGTGCATGATGAGATTGGGATCCAATCCTGGCATATCTGAATATTTCCATGCAAAGTTGATCTTTTTTTTTCTGATAAGAATGTAGTTAATTTCTGTTTCTCTTCTTCTGATAGAGATTGTGCTACATGTACCAATTGTGGTTCCTCTGTTGTACCCAAATTGATGGATTGAGTGGGCTCAATCAGAACTGGAGATCTATCCTATAAATGACTCGGAAGGACATCAAATATCTCATCCTTAGGCACCTTAGAGAGGTTTTCACCTTTAGATACATCTTTTATTTTTACTTTTGTAGGTTCTCAGACTGCCACAAAGTGGTTTTCACCCTCAGAACTCTTTTTCTTTTTCTTTTTCTTTTTTTGACTAAGATATTTGATGTCTGACTCGGTCATGCTGACGCTTGGTTCACTGATGGAATTCCTCATAGGCTCGACTGCATTGAGGTAACAAGCAAGGTCATAGTCACTGGAAAAGGTGTAAACACCATGGCTAGGGTTCATGGAAGTTCGGTCGATAAGATCAGGGTGTTGGATAGTCAAAGCGGGAGAGGCTTGGGATATGGTGTTCATGGATGTGGATATGTCATCATTGGTCCTAACCTGATGCTCAAGTTCAAAGGTGATATTATAGCTCAAAATGTTTAACTTGTGAATAGGCTCAATGTCATCGTGGGAGTCCTCTTCAGCCATAGGTGGATCAGACACATTAAGTTCATTGTTTCTGTGTGTGAGTGATTTACACCTTCATGAAATTACAAGATTAACTAAGAACAACAAGAATTAGAGAAAAATAATCTAACAAATGCACAATTAATCTATCAATATCTCATGGTTCTCTAAATTGAAGTAGTAAGTGAGGCTCTCAGCTGCAAATCCTCACTAGTGACACTCTAATTATGAGAATTGAACTAAGAATGATATGCAAACTAGATCTAATTATCAAATTCTAGCTCTATTTGATAAGAAAATCTCTAAAATGATCAACAATTGAAGCTAATTATCAATGAAAATTGCTAAGTGAGTGATGTGGATGCAAATTGCAAGAGCTTTGCTGCAATTCAAAGATATGGAGTGGATGAATAATACCTCAAAATGCCTTTATTTATAAGATTTTCCCAAGGGTAGGGGGTAGAGTGAGATAACCATGGTTATGCTTGGGTAAGGTCAATTGGCTTTGCTTTGTCCCTAAATTGGGGGACAAACATTTAAATGGTTTCAAAAGGCTGGACCATTTCAACAAAGTGAGTGATTTGTGTCCATTTTGTCTCCTTTTTCCTTTGTTTGAGAGAATTTCATATTTATTAATTAATTAAAGTAATTAAATTTAGCCATGAAGGGTAAAAGGTTCATTTTGATTTTTCATTTCAACAACTATGTCATTAATTGAATTTAATCAATTTCTTATTGTTTTTCCCCTTTTCAAGCTTTATTTAATCATTTAATCATTTAATTGAATTTTCCTTTGATTTGAATTGTCTTTGTTCTATTTATTGATTTTTAGTGCTATTTTGATGATTTGATGGACCTTTTGATTGATTTAAGACTTTGCCAATTTTCCATGTCTACAAATGCCCCTCTTTGAGTCGATGTGCAAAGAACACCGATTCAAAGATTCCCTTAGTATGATGATCTGATTCAGGTCCTGGTTCTGATATGCCTCTGATCGTTCTGATTGATGTACTTCCTGATGATGATGATGTGCCTCTGATGATGGTGCTGATATGATTCTGATGCCTCTGATATGATACTGATCTGATATGGGTCCTGGTTTGATGATAGGTCCTGGGTTCACTGATAAAGGTCTTGGGTTAATTGATAAAGGTCCTGGGTTGATTGATTGCTGATATGTTGATATGTTTGATATGATGACAGATTTGATATGAAACCGATATGCAATTGATTTGCCTCCTGATATGATACTTGATATGATATGATATGATGCTGATATCTTGATATGATACTGATATGATATGCCCCACTAATAAATGTTTTTGATGTGATGCCCATTTGATACTCTGATGCCCCCTCAGAAATAAAACATATTGATTCCTTGATTTGAAAGATTTTGATTGATTGGTCCAATATGTTTTCATTTCTGAAAAAAAAATTAATGATATGCCATGACTCACAAATTTGCATATCCAAGATAGATAGGTCTATTTGTAGTTAAGCGAAACAAGTGATTATAATAGGATAATGGTACCAATGAATGTGATTTATCAATCTCATAGGATAGTTCTGATAGGATAAATCAATCAGTGTGAAAACTGATATGATTTGATACTGCTGCTTCGTTCTCAGGACACAGAGACATGAATGATGGTACTGGCTGTGATTGCTTGATATTTTGATATGATTGATTGATGTAAGATGACTCACTGATATAGAATACTGATATGATTCCCTTGATTTGTGAAACAGGTACATTTTCATAAATGATATATATACAGACCTTAGCTTCTTGGATATTTGGATTTAAGTCATGGGTTTGACCCAACTAGAGTATAGGTTATTGAGATGATTGATTATGGAGCTCTTTCAGTTTGTTGATATTGTATCATGATATTTCAGTTATTGATCAGGACTTGGATGTATCACTTTGATGACATTGTATCTTTGATTAGACAAAGTTCATGGATCTTTGATGTTATGGACACTTATGATTTATGGACTTTCCTTGATTCTTGATTGAATGACCCATTTTATGATTGATCAAGATTTCAATTGAATGACCCCCCTTTTCCCTTGGAAAAATACTACAAACAAATGCACATGCAATTAATCTAACATGATAATGCAATTAACCTTCCATGATAATGCAATGCAATGCAGCTAAGTGTCACTAGCTTTTAGCAAATAAATGCCTTGAGGATAAATTTTCATCATTGAGCACTTGGGACCGGAAAGTCGATACAATCACCACTGCCCACTGACATGATGATATGAATACCACTTTTTATCGCATTTGGTAACCTCCTTTTGGAAACTAGTACAACCCACACTAGTCGAATAAACCAACTATGAGAGTATGAATACCAGTTTCAACGAATCCAATGTTGCATAAACAAGCAAAGGTCAACCTTCCACCCTATATGAAAGTCCTCGATGGTTCTTTGATGACCATGTCATTAAATGAATTCACATAAGTTGTTGGATATCTCTCAAGACAGTCACTCAAAGGCAAGAAAAATATCATGTCTCCATCATTGCCAATCTAGTCGAAACATCATCGATTAGCTAAAAAGATGTGATAAAAATCAATGTAAGTAAAGATCATCAAAAGAAAGCTTAAAGTGTTTTGCATTGTTTCATGATTTTCAAAAAGTATTTCCAAGCATTCTGATCTTATTAAAGTGTTGTCAATTTTTAATCCCGAATAATAAAGTCAATGAAGGCTCATGGATCAAGTTGTGGTAATTGAATTCTTGGTTAGTGAACAATGATATCCATCAAAGGTTCACAAAAATCTTCTTCTCTTTTCTGAAACTCTGGTAATTCCCTCTCTGATGTGTGACCAACTATAGCACTATTGAATCCTTTTGAAGTTAATGCCTTGCTTCATGTGAATTCATGCTTGTTTGCTGAAATCTGTTGATTAAGATCAAATGCCCCAGTTGGATAGAAAAAATGTTGGACTTGGAAAAACTTCCAAAATATTACCGAAGCTCGGTTTATGCAAGATGTAGCTCAAAAGCACTTCATGCTGTCCGTTTTACCCGCTCTCAAACAAGATCACATTGGTTTTCCCCCAATGTCTTAGAAAGATATAGGACATGAAGAATGGATTTGCAAGCTGATGGATTAGAAATGGAAAGGCTATGATGGAAGAAGTATGCGAATGTGACCCATAGGACTATCTCCTCAAGAGTACCCAAGCTAAGGAAAAATGATATAGCAATGTGAAGCATGTTTTTGGATAAGCCATGGAAGTCAATTGTGTAGGGCTAGATAGTGTATAGGATAATGATCTGCTACCATGAAAAGGAGTGATCCAAAAGAGTGGACATGTCAAGAAGTTTTTGATAACAATTTTTTTTTTTTTTTCATCTTGATCAAGACCAAGGGTCAATTTGGGTAAGATGTGGATAAGATAACACAATCATGATAAAGGAGTGATGGAGGCTATGACAGGATGTTTTGGGATTATGAAAAAGCTATCAAGGAATAATGAAGGTGAATTTGGGATAAGCAAGATCATGATAGGGTAACATGGATGCAGCAAGTACATAAGTTGATGGAAAGGATAATGGATGTTAAGATACTCAATGCTCATGGATGTGTTCAACCTTGTCAAGATGAAAGGTGAAAGATGAAATATGGATGAAACTTTCCCCCAAGTGTAGAGTGAAAGAAGGAAGAATTATGCATGATGCCTGTTTGCTAGGTTTTCATCATGGTACTTGTCTAAGGTGCCACAAGAAGTGGTTTTCACCCTAGATTTATTTTTTTTTATTTTTGCTACCAAGGTGCCTATTGCTAGGTTTTCACCAAGGCACTTTTTCTCTTTTTTCATTTTTTTCTTTTTTTCTTTGTTTTTTTCTTTTTTTGTATTTTTCAATATTTTCCCAACATTAGAATCTTTGGACAATGCTCCTCTGAAAGATATGCTATAATAAACCATGGGTATGACTAGGATGCTCAAAGATATTGATAAGAGGGATGGAAGTACGGAAAGTATGCATTGGAAAATGAATGTGAGGATAAGAAAAGGGTATGTTGAAGATGGAAATGTTGGCAAGATCAACTTTGACACACACTTTGAAGAGTGGTGGAATGATGGAGGAACAATAGATGATGGAGGTAAGGATCTTTTCTGAGGTAGTGGATTTTGGGATGTAAGAAGATGAAGGATGTTTGGAAGGAGATGGAATGGAAGCCTTTGGAAGCTTGAATGTCAATTTTGATTCTTCTTTTGTGTGCAAGTCTTTCAACAATGACTTGGGAATCCACATATTCTTTGATTTTTCTTCCTTTTGGAATGCTTTTGAATGCATTTCTTCAATGAGGGATTTAGGAACCCACATTTTATTTTTTTCTTTTTGCTTGATGGACCTTTGCGGCCTTTTGGATATTTCATTTTTCTTTTCATTCACATGTCGATTAGATGGGACATTGTGATTTTTATGCACATATGGATTCTTGGATTTATGATTTTTATGTTGCACATCAACATTGCTTCCAAAAGACTTAGGAATTGTGGATGAATAGGAATAATATGAATGGTTCATATGGATTGGTGTTTGGACATTCTTCAAGTATGTGTGTCTTTGTTGATCTTGATACATGGTAGGGTAAGTGAATGGATAGCTAGGGATGATAGGAATGGATGATGGAGGAATATATGGACCTAGTATGGATGGAAGGAATGAAGACTTTTGTTTTGGGACATAGGCACCCAAAATGGATTTGGAGGATAGTGGAGGTATGTGGTTGTATTTGAATGGAGGAATATAAGGTGTGAAAGGGATATCAATATCTTTGGAAGGAGCTCCATCGTCAACGTTCTCATCTTTAAGATTTATCTTTATACTAATAGGCTCATGAGTAGCTTTGATAGGAACACATTTGATAGGATCAACTGAAGCTTGAAGGGATTTATTATCTTGCAAGGGATTTGGAAGAATGATGGTTTCTTGAGGTGAACATGGAGGAATATGACAAGGAAATGATGGGATGCTTTGATCTTGACAAGGATCTTCGAATGATGTAGCGAAGGTATTTTTCTCTTGATTTTCAATATGCTCATTGGAAGTTATGGAAGGGATATCTTGATCTTGCTCAGGAAGTGGAGAAAATATGGAACTTGGAAGGGTACTTTGTTCTTGGAACGGAAGGATATCATCTTGGAAGACATGAAAGGATGCAAGGGGATCATCACAAGGTTCAAGGGATATGGGACCTTCATCAAATATGGGAGGGGTTTGTATATAATCTTGATCTTGATCTTTATCAATATTTATCTCTTTTCTCTTTAGATTATCTTCTTGACATGAAGCCACTTCTAAGGACAAGGTAGATGTTTGGATATGTGTGGGGAATGTTTGGAAGAATGGTGTAGGATCCTCTTGAATAGGTATAATAGGCATTGAGGCACATGAAGCTTTGGGTTCTAAGCTCTTTGAAGCATGGAAATAATCTGCAACAAGATGTGAGTTAGCTTGGGTTTCTTTTAGAGGTAGCCCTTGAGGTAGACATAGTCAATGGGAAAAGTGTCATCATTAGGCTCATTCTTTGATGGAGGAATTTTGGATAATTATGGAGCTTTGGGAGATGATTGCAAGATGAATGGAATGCTAGCTATGTGAGGGTCTTTTCTAGATAGAGGTTTGGGAGATGGATGAAGGATGAAAGGTGTACAAGTCATCCAGGGAGAAACCTTGTTAGGAGATGGACAAAGGATGAATGGATTACTCTTGCTATATGGAGGTTTTTGAATTAGATCTTGCTTGAGAGTGGTATTTTTCACTCCATATTATTTATTATCTTGATCACACATAAGTTGATTATGCAATTTCCTTTGATCCAAGATAATTTTATCACTCTTAAATGCTTCCTTTTGTGAGGAGGATGAAGATACGGATGACCCATCATCATAGAGGAAAGGAAAAATTGATCTTAATGATGGCTCTTTAGATAAAGTATCTTTTTGTTTTTCCTCATCCTTTCTCAAGGTTGATGTGTCATAATTATGTGGAAGCTTAGCTCCAGAGTGAGCTAAAGTTAGGAAATATGCTTCTTTATCCCAATCCAAAATTCGTTCCATTATTTCTATAAACACGGGATCTTGGGATGCTCTTACAACATCATCTTTAGACACCTCATCACTTTGAAAAGAATAGCTTGATATTAATAATGGCATTTTATATGATGTAGCTCTTTGGTTTTCCTCATTCTTTCTCAAGGTTGATGTGTCATAATTATAAGGAAGTTTAGCTCCTGCTTGAGCTAAAGCTAGAAAATATGTGTCTTTATCCCACTTCAAAAGTAATTCCATTATTTCCAGAAACCTGGGACTTTGGGATGCTTCAACAACATCATCTTCAGACACCTCATCACTTTGATTCCTATAGAGATCTTGATCTTGACTTCGATAATTATGCTCCATAATAGGGTTGATTTGTTTCCCAAATAAACTTCCTTCATGAATTTCAATCCGGTTGGGTTGGTTTGGAATGGGTAAATGGTATTGATCAATTTTTTTAAGATTTAAAAATTTTAATTGTATTTTGATCAAGTACTTTGGAACTTCTTGTTTGAAAAGTTGAAGACAATCTCAACACACACATCAATAGTTCACCATGTCCCTAGATCATTCTAATGTGTATATTCTCGAATGTTTCCATGGGTTTGAACACAAGAAAGACTTCCAAACAAGCTGCCTAGCACAAATTTGGCTTTTAAATGGCTCTATTAGGTAGTTTTTGCTATTTTTACCATTTTGTAGTAAGTTTTCCATTCAAAATAGATCTTAGCCTTTCATCCCCCAAGTATGTTAAGGGGCTGCCCACACGCACTGAAGCACGATTTTGCGCAATCTGTTAAGACTACTAGAGGAAGTTCGAAAGAGCTAAAATCCTTTTTGTCATGCACCCCATTAAGGATACACGCGTTTCATTTTATAGTGGGTCGGATTCTCATGACAAAAGCAAGTGTATCCCACTTTGGGCTGTCCCTCTCACTAGCCCTTTTAAGGCAATCTCGGGAGGTGAGCCCACTAAGTTTTAAACATGTTCATTTGAAAGCATGAAAAGTGGATTTGGTAGAGCAAGTTCGGGAATTTGATTCACTCAAAGAGTGAAGAGCATATCCCTATTGCTTTTCCCTTATCCCAAACACTCACAATCAATTTGGTTCTTTTTCAACCCCGTGACAAAGGGGTTCTTAGAATTGAAGTGTTTATTTTTTTCCTTTTATGATTAAACTATGTTTTGAACTTTGAAAATGCCACAAGCTAAGGGAATGTGCAAGCTTGATAAAAGAAATACCTCAAACGATGCTAGCGAAGGCTAGGCGCATTTTTAAGTAGTAGATTTTCTCATTTTCTCTCCAAATCCTTCCCTTACCTTAGCAAAATGTTCCCTCCACCAACAAGTTAGTCAACACAAATTCATACAAAGTGAGGGGAAACCAAAATCAAAAAGCTTAAAATGATCAAATTGATTATGCTCTTGATTTATTTTGAACTCAAATATTTGCAAATTAAATCCAAAAGGTTCAAGGTATACTCTAAAAAAATTTTTTGAGCACTTTTCTGTGACAGAGCCTGTACCTGAGACAAAAAAATGACTGTGAAGTTAGCATACAGTACTTATTTTAACATTTTTGACAAAATAGAGAAAATACAGTCAGGCGACATCATCCAGACTACAGGCGAGATAAAATTTAACAAAGATGTGACTACTTTAACCGTGAGCATCACCAAAAGGGGCTCAAGTGAGATTAAAATAGGCAAGTGCGATATCAAATTTTGCAAACGCGTGAAATCTTTAATACACGCGACAACAGTAATTACTCTGCTACAATATAAATGCTAAACCAGGTGACATTTTTCATGCTAAAGGCAAGATCTAATTTAATAAAGACGTAATTACATTAACAGCGAGCGTCACCAAAAGGGGCTCAAGCGAGATTAAAGTACTTAAGTGAGATATCAAATTAAACAAACGCGTGAACTCTTTATTTCAAGTGACAAATTAATTCATAGAAGTGACATTTAATTAATCCAAGGCGACATTTAAAATACTCAAAGCGAGAAATTAAATGCGAAAGGTAGGAAACTCCCTTTACACCAGGCGTAAAATTATTCCTCGGCCGCGGCTTTTAATTCTGTCCAGGCGACATCTCAATGACCAAAGGCATCAGCTGGTTGTCCGTGACGTGAGAATTTAATTTCCTCAGGCATGATTTCTTTCTCCAGAAGCGTGATTTTGAAGGCTGATAAGCGTGATTGTTCAGACTCCAGGCAACATTTTAATTTTTGGAAGCAACATCTCTTTACTTTAGGCATGATTTCTTTACCGGCAGGCATGATTTCTTTCCTGTAACCTGCAAACAGTGAGAAAAATCATGCAATTCTAGCCTAAATTTTGCAAATAACATGGAAATTATGATAAATTTGAGGCCTAGAGCCCCACAGTGGGTGCCATTTGTGTGTGAGTGATTTACACCTTCATGAAATTACAAGATTAACTAAGAACAACAAGAATTAGAGCAAAATAATCTAACAAATGCACAATTAATCTATCAATATCTCATGGTTCTCTAAATTGAAGTAGTAAGTGAGACTCTCAGCTGCAAATCCTCACTAGTGACACTCTAATTATGAGAACTGAACTAAGAATGATATGCAAACTAGATCTAATTATCAAATTCTAGCTCTATTTGATAAGAAAATCTCTAAAATGATCAACAATTGAAGCTAATTATCAATGAAAATTGCTAAGTGAGTGATGTGGATGCAAATTGCAAGACCTTTGCTACAATTCAAAGATATGGAGTGGATGAATAATACCTCAAAATTCCTTTATTTATAAGATTTTCCCAAGGGTAGGGGGTAGAGTGAGATAACCATGGTTATGCTTGGGTAAGGTCAATTGGCTTTGCTTTGTCCCTAAATTGGGGGACAAACATTTAAATGGTTTCAAAAGGCTGGACCATTTCAACAAAGTGAGTGATTTGTGTCCATTTTGTCTCCTTTTTCCTTTGTTTGAGAGAATTTCATATTTATTAATTAATTAAAGTAATTAAATTTAGCCATGAAGGGTAAAAGGTTCATTTTGATTTTTCATTTCAACAACTATGTCATTAATTGAATTTAATCAATTTCTTAGTGTTTTCCCCTTTTCAAGCTTTATTTAATCATTTAATTGAATTTTCCTTTGATTTGAATTGTCTTTGTTCCATTTATTGATTTTTAGTGCTATTTTGATGATTTGATGCACCTTTTGATTGATTTAAGCCTTTGCCAATTTTCCATGTCTACAGTTTCTCTCTAGACCTATGTTGGGTTGAGATACATATTGGTAAATAACATCAATACATTTCTCTATGATAAGCTCATCTTCTTCTAGAATGGCTCCCCATTCATAGTCATTTGACTCAGCTTCTAATTTAGGATCTCTAGGAAATCTGAGAAAATGTGTGAAGTTAGGATGAATACCCCAAGAAGGATTACCATTAGTCTCTGACTTGAATTCATATTCATGGGAATTAGTGTCAGAATAACTACTCTCTTCTTCTGGATTAGTTTAATCACTTTTGAGATTAGCTGGTTCTTGTGGTGCAACCATCTCTTGCGCTACAGTAGGTTCTTTTGTTTCTACTACATTGATTCTCTTTATTGTATCATTTTCCATGTCAAGAAGACTTGTGACTTCCACTAGAAATTGTTCATAGGGGATAAGCTCAGAGCTATCTACATCATCATCTGAGGGTTCTATCTCTTCTTTCTTGAGAAGGGGTTCTCCTGGTGCAATTTGTTCTATGACATGAGAAAAATCACCTTTGAGATGATAAGGTCTCTTTGTAAAGCCTAAGCCCACAGTATCTTTGTTTGTTCTACCAGTATCTGGAATGGGTGTCACAAGACCCTTTCCTCTGATTCCTAGAGGTCCTTGACCTGGATACCCCATCTTAGCTATCAATTTGTTCCCTGGACCGTATAAAGTAGAAGGGATTTTAGTTGCTACAGATTCACTAGTTTGAACAATTTTGGATTCAGAATCATCTTTGTATAGCCATGCAAGCATAGCTTCATCCTCTTCAAATTCTTGTTTGGATACTTGCTCTGCCACAAAATTTCTTTTGTATGCTTCCATAGGTTCCTTAAGTTCTGATTTAGACTACTTCAAAGATTGTCCATATGACTTGGGTGAGATTGGGAGAGATGTCAAAGACAAGACTGGCTCTATAGTGTATTCTCCCATCCCATTTTCTTTGATATTGATCTCTTTATCAATGTCTTCTATCTTGGATGTGGAAGCAACATTTAGCTGCTTGATAGAAGATTCTCTATTATTGGGGACAAGCTTATCAACACTTTCCTTTAATGTATTGCAAGTTGTACTCAAATCTGCTGGGATAGTAACCTCCACTCCTTCATAGGGAAATTTAAAGCATTGATGGTATGTAGAAGGAATGGCTTGCATTTCATGTATCCAGGGTCTCCCTAGAAGGATATTGTAAGCCAATGGTAGATCGAGCACCTAACATGTGGTATCTTTGATGACTGGACCCACTCGAATGGGTAAGACAATGGTGCCTTTAGAAGCTCTTTCTTGTTCATCATAGGATTTTATGGTGATCTTCTTTCGAGGATCAATAGCCATCTCTAAGAATCCCAACTGTGTGATTAAGCTGTAAGAACAAATGTTGAGGCTAGTGCCCCCATCTATCAACACATGTTTGACTCTACGGTTCTGGATCAAGACTTCTATGTGTAAGGGCTGATTATGTGGGTGACTTAGGGAGTTGTCATCTTCCTCTGAAAGGGAGATATATTGCGGAGACGTTAGATGACCAACCATAGTCTGGAACCTGTCTAGATCTAGATCATCAGGAACATTAGAGCCGAGCAAAGCTTTGTCTAGGATATCTCTGTGAGCTGGAGATATTTGAAGTAACTCAAACATAGAGATTTTGGCATTGGTATGCTGGAGTTGTTGGATGATGTTGTAAGATGTAGGTCTTGTATCCTTTGGATTGGAAGATTTTGAGGCAGCCTTCTGTTTGGAAGTAGATGTGAGGTTGAAAGGTATCTTAGGGACATTAGATGAACTTGGGTTTTGTCCTTTCAGATGAGACTGAGCTTGTGATCTAGTAATTGCATTAGTTGAGGAATGATTTCGGTCTCTTCACACAATTATGATGACATTGCAGCTCTCAGAGAGACATGGTTCAACCATATTGATGACAGCATTGTTTCTAGGGTAAGCGTAATTGACTTTTGCCCCCATGTTAGGCTAAGAAGTTGAAACTCCCTTGCCATGTTGTGGAAATGGTTCTGTAAATGTTGTGTGATCATTATTGCTAGTAGGATTATTGATTGTGATGTCCCCTTGAACTATCAAGTCTTGAATGGTATGTTTCAAGTGGAAGCATCCATTGGTTTTGTGACATTTACTCCGATGGAAAGCATAGAATTCATTATCTTTCCACCAATATGGTTTTGGATCTGGATTAGAATTTTGGATTGGTGGTAAAGAGATGATGTTATCAGCTATTAGGGTTCTCAGAGAAAATTCCAAAGATTCACCAAGAGGAGTAAACTTTCATTTATTATCCCATCATTTGAATGGCTTCTTTGGAGATGGTTCGACAGATTTTTGCTCTAAAGCTTTAATGGCTTTGGTGCCAAGGGTAAGATTGTAGGCTGGTGCCTTTGATGGGGCACAGATAGTGTCAACAAAGCCATCAGTGATGATACCTTTGTTCCTATTCCAGCTTTTGTTTTTATCTTTTGAGCTAGATCCAGATTCAGACTTGTCCTTCTAAAGTGTGATTTCTCCTTTTTTGACAAGTACTTTCTCAATCTTGATTGCATTATCCACCATTTTATCAAAAGAGACATGATCTTGCATTTGTAATGGATAATTGAGCTCTAGAACAAGGTTATTGATAAAGATTTCAAGTTTCTCCATTTCGGGAATTGGTCTAGCATATAGAGAGAACTTCTTTCTCCACCTCTTGAGGAAAGTCAGGAATGATTCTCCTGGATATTGCTTGAGGTTACAGATATCGATCATGGTGACCAGATGTTGAATGTTGTAGGAATATTGTTGATAAAACAATTTAATCAATTCCTCAAAAGTTTTGATTGTAGAAGGTAATCTTGAAAACCACTGAATGGATGCTCCTCCCAAGGATCTAGGAAAAAGATGCATTAGATAAGTCAGTTCATGCATGAATTCCATGGATTGCATACAGAACTCTCTGACATGATCTTGAGGATCAGAGTGTCCGTAATATTTGTCATACTTTGGCATCTCCACTCTTTTTGGGAATGGAGGCATATACAAGTCTTTGTCAAAAGGGAAAGGACAAAGGGCCTCCATGGAGAATTCCTTGGGTTCCTTCTCTTTCTCAATTTTATTCATTTTGACCTGCATAGCATGCAGCTGGTTCATTATCACCATCATCAGAGTTTATTCCTCATGCATCATGATATCTTTGACATTGAAGTGAGGAGGAAGTTTAGCTCCTTCCTAGGCTAATTGCAAAAAGTATGCCTCTCTATCCACTTTCAAGAAATGCCTCATCATTCTCTTGAATTCATCATCATTCTGACATTGATGGATTTCAGAGGGTGTAGGTTCTTGGTTGGAATTATGTTGAGAATGGTGTCCCTAGGATCCTCCTCCTAGAGAACCATGGTTTGTCCCTGCTTGAGACATGGTAGGAGTTTTTGGACTCCCTGAAATAGATTGAGGAGGAGTTTGTTGATTACCTCTGTGGGTTGATAGAGGAGGTATGTAACCAGTTTTCAATTGAAACTTACCGAGACTGTCATCTTCGTAGATACCTGACTTGATGAGTTGTTCAGGAGTTGGACCCGGGGTATTGGTCAAAAGTAAGTTCTGAGATGTTTCTTTTGATTTCTTGTGTGAAGAAGCTCTGGTCTCCACCATTAACTTTGAATGAAACAGAAGAAAAGGACAAAGATAACTGAAGAACAATTTGATTCGAGAAAATTGGATGACGCAACCTTGTCAAGATTATGATAGTTTTGAAGATCTGACGAGACGTGGGTGAAGAATACTGTGCCCTAGATGTATGGGATAGATCACCCAAAAGATAATGGACATGAGTTCTCAACACTTAGTCTATTTTTGAAGATTGATTGAAGATTGATAGTTATGACAAGGTTTTAACACGAGATAAAAAAGACTCAAATTGATCGAATAGAAGGATAGATCAGATTCAAAAGATCACTCTTGGAAAATGGTAGGATTCTCAATAGCTACTACTCTATTCCTGACATAATGATCTATTTGACAGGGTCTGGAGCTAGGATATAAACATTGGATATCTTACAATTTGATAATTTTCTGACAACTTTCTCAAATTTTCCCAAACAACACTTTGTAGACTCATACGACAGTGGGTAGTCTATGAAATGATAGTTGTTAAACTCATACGATAGTTGGGTAGCAATGAAACGACAATTGTAAATATCATACGATAGTTGCTAATAGGATTTTGACTTTCTTGAATTTGTTGGCATGAAAACTCATACGACACTGGGTTCTCAATCATATGATAGACGGGTAGTACTGAAATGACATTTGACAAAACTCGTACGACTTTTGACTTTCTGAAACAAATTTTGACTCCAGAGATGATTTTACGTCAAATTTTGCAAAATTTAAGGTTTTCAATTTTGGATTGTTTGCAAATTGTACTATTCAGATTTGAAGATTATACCAGATTTGATCATTTTTAACAGCCGAGTAGATAAACAAGCACACAGAACAGCAAGCAAGTGATTCCAAGCACGTCTGAAAATAATGAACAAGGGCAAAAGAAATCTTGTGCATGAACAATCAAGTGACCAAATTGTGCTAATCCCTGAGAGTACTAATTGTGTATGTTTTGAAAAGTTTTGCAATAACACACATATACCTAAAAATGAAAATTTGGCCTCTCTAAGGTTTTTAGTAATGGTTTGACTCTGGAACTTTTATGATTCAAAGGGGTGAACTCCAATCCTGGCACACCAGGGTTTTGACACAGTCTGAGAACTTAATCTTCAAGAGCTACTAGGGAGATCTGACAACCCAACAATGAACCATACCCATGGAGATTTCTTCCATAAGGACATTTATATAGCGGCTGTCACTACCACATCTAAAATGGCTATGACTGCTTGAGGTTCCATCAATGTAGTTTGCCCTATGAAAGGATTGTCCACTATGGTTAACCCTCTCTAAAGGTGACTCACAGATTTATACCACAAGGGGACTTGGCTCCAAATTCAAGGTTTTGATGCCTCTTCACTTTTAACCCAAACAAAGCAAGCAGATGAATCCGACACGCTAAGACAAAGTTTTGTTCCACCAAGGTCTGTGATATCAACTCTAGGTGATCTATCAACCTCTTCGGGGAGAGAATGTATCAATCAATAAGAGAAGATGCACTAACCAATTTTGATTCACCAAAGCTCATGATATCAACCCCACATGATCTATCAACCTCTCCGGAGAGAGAATGTGTCGATCAATAAGAGAAGATGCACTAACCAAGTTGAATGTGAAACACACTAAGTATCCTCCCTACGTACAAGGATTTTGTCATCAAGGAAGGATTTCACTAGGAATCCAATCTCTCAAGAATCACGAATAGTGTTCATAGGGCTTAATTACTATGTGAGCAGAGATGTATGTTTCCAAAAGCAAATCTACCAAAAGTTTCCAAAAAGTAGAAAGAGGAACACTTAACGCTTAAAGAAAATACGAGATGATTCCACAAGGTGGAACACTTAACACCTCACACAAGCTAAAAATGATTCCACAACTTAGAAAACAAGTGAGTTCCCAAAAGCACAAAAGGGTTGCCAAGTGGAGCACTTAACGCTTCTCTCCTGTTGACCCCTCCCCTTTAATGTGGCACTGACCTTGCAACTATGGGGCAGAAATGAGAGGTCGATGGATTAGAGAGTCCAATAACCCAAGATAGCAATCAAGATCAATCACAAGTATTCTAAGACTACTTAATGAATTCTTAAGGGGTCACAACCTAGTATCAATTATGCAAGTGTGTAGAAATAGATAAAAGCATGAAAAGATGCACACAAGCCAGACACATAAGAGATTTATTTTAAGTCCAAATTGAAATTTTATTAGAACAAGGAGAATACCTGAGATCCTCGCAATGCACTTAGTAGATTTTACCTGATTTTTAGCAATTCTTGTTGAGCTTTACCATGCAAGCAAGCTACGAAATCTCCAACAAGCCAACA
>BSBK01003520.1:0-17500 GCA_027943335.1 Chamaecyparis obtusa | reverse complement strand
GCAAATAGGAAAAATTAAGATGAAACTTGATCACTACAAGGACAAATGCTTGGAATTAAATAAATACAATTAGATCATCAAAGGAAAACTTATTAATTCCAAGTTACACACTAAGAAATTAGATATGAGCAGTGATTTAAGATTCATGTACAAAGAGAGAGATAGAAACCTAAAGGAGATATGACTAGAGTTCGATACAATGAAGGATAATATTTTAAGACTCATGAAGAATCACATCAAGAGAAGATTGAAGACCTACTTTTGAAAGACCTAGAGATCAAATCAGACCTTTTAGAGGTAGATGCTATGGATGCAACAAACTCAGACACATGAAAAAATATTTTAAAGGTAAAGTTACTTTCAGACCCTTTACTGGTTATTGTTATAATTGTTATGCATATGGAAACAAGAAAGAATAATACATGAAACTTTATCAGTCTAGAAGAAGGAAAGATTACATCAAAGAAGAATCAACATTCAAAATCACATGCTACAAATGTAATAACCTTGGGAACATTGCAAGGATTTGCAAACTATAGGTTAATTAGGATTGAAGACTACCTACATGTTACAAATGTAACAACTTAGGACATACATAAAGGTTTTGTGAGTATAATGGAATGATAAAAATAAGAGGACCACCTCCTATGGTTATAAATAAGAATATTGGTGACAATGGTAAAATTATTGGTGAGTACAAGGATGAATTCAAGAATCATTTCATGAAATCAGAAGATGAAGATAGTGGTAAGATATGGAAATTTAAAGAATTCAATAAGACATTGGTTCAAGGAGAGACAATAGATGCTACTATGCCTTCTCTTGATGTTAAGATAGACACATCAACCTAAAAGGCCATACATGGCCTTAGGTGGAGCATTGGATGAAGATAAAATATTTTATCCAAACTGTGTTTTTGAGGAGTGAGCCCATGCGAGCTTAGTTATAGTGTATATATACACTATGGAACCTATATCTGTGATTGCAAAATCTGAAGATTCATATCCTATGAGCACGAGATTTATGATTGACTAGACATTATACAAAGTTAAGTTAATTTTGTAAAGTATATTTTATCACTTAGAGATGAATACAAGACCTCAAAGCTACTTATTTCTTAACCATTTTATGAGTATCAACCAAGGAGAGAAGAATTTAGAGAATATCAAACCACCAAGAAGATACATTGCATGATCAAATGAAGCAGGAGTTCTAAAATCAATGTGCTTAAGGTATTAGACCATTTACTCAAGTAAAAGATATGGACACACCAATAATTTATGATGTTGTGGATAGACCTAGGTATAAATTTAAGAAACATTCCTTCAAGTCTTGTGAGGACAACCTTGAAGGAATTTTTCCCAAAGACCATACGACATTCTACATGTAGAAGATATTGGGGCATACATACATTACAAATATGAGACAATAGGTGATGCAAAGATATTCAGAGAAATGAATGAAATAACTGAACAAGATGGTAAAATTAAGGATGAGTTCAAACACCTAGATGACCTAACCATTATGAAGATAACCCACATGAATGAATTCAACGAAGTAGAATGGTTCAAGATTATACTTAGAAGAGTTCATGACTAGTTCAATTGGATAGGAGAGAAACCTATATAGATCTATAGCCAATTGATTGATGACATTACTAGGTTGGACAACAATGGACTTATTCATGTGGTAGAAAAAAATAATAAAGAGATAATTTGAAACCCTAACATACTCTAAATGGGACAAGCAAGCTATGATAGTGAATGATATATTCCAACACGATGTAAGACTAGTTGCAATGCTTGTAGGATACAAACTCTATTACACTAGTAGACCTAATTCATTCTCAATAGGATTTATTATGATGGCTTATATGATGGTGAAAGAGAACACAAAATACAACCTATGCAAGATTCAGCCAGAATAGTTTTTAGAAAATGTGAATATAATCAAGAAGGATAAATCTAATATTTTTAGATTTGGTTCACTTCTAGTTCACACATATATACATATTGAGCATCAGTTCTTTGGAATGCACCCCAGAGAATGGAAGGACAACATACCCACTAGTATTCAAATATCAGAGAGCTGCCAAAGAAAAAACAACACATGGGTAGATGGTGAACTATTTGGCATGATAAAAATTTTGCAAAGACAAATGAAAGAAAGATTTATAATTCCTGAAGAGTTGGTTGGGAGATACAAGGATGAAATGTGTTTCATGGTTGAAACTGATTGTGTATGTTTTGAAGTAGTTGAACTAAGGAAGAAATGGTGTTACCCCATGGGCTATGAAGTTAGTTCTAAATTTCTTGTTATGAAAAGAGAACATGTCATGGCATCTGAAGTTGACACATTTGAGGAGAGATGGGGCACATATGAAGAGAAATCAGAAAAAGTCTAGGAAAAACATCATAGAGGCATAAGGAAAAGAAAGATAGAGAAAATGGTTGGTGATATGGAAGCTAGGGCCAATATATCAAAGGAAGATTTAAAAGAGGTAAATACTAAGATGATTGATGAAGCCACTAAATCAGAAAGCATAATAATTGAAGCCCCCCATCTTTCAAAGAAGAAAACATAGTAAGTCCCACGTCTACTATAATTGACCTATCTATCACTCCAAAGAAGACAACACAAGAATATACACCTATAAACACACCTAAAAGATCCACCAGATCAACCAAACCAAATAGACACAACAAGAGGAGAAGAGGCAAAAGATGAAGTTAAACAATAAATTGCTACTTCCACCTCTTTATTCTTGGTAATTATGGATAATCCTATAAGCATAGATGTAGACGACATGGATGAGGATAAAATGATGATACTATCCTTTATGGAATTCACAAAGTCAAAAGAAAGATATGAATGAAAATGAGACAAAAAGGCTAAGGAAATTGCTAGGGAATTTGATACAGTAAATAAAATACTTCCAGCACCTATTGTTTTCCAAGGAAAAGATGATGCAGAGAACCTAAATATAGAACTAGACAACTTTGATAGTCACTATGAGTCCCTAGTCAAGATTGTAAAAGAGAAGGTAGAGAAAATATATCTAGAAAATAAGTTTAAGGAAGTATACCAGTCTATTTCATGGGACTTGGGTATTCTAAGATCAGCAACATCAAAGGCCAAAAGTTTTGTCACCCATGGAAGGAATTTATTTTTCTATTTTATTAACCCTATTAGACAAATTCAAAACATTGAAGACATTATAGCTAAAGATACGGCTACCTTAGATAGCATGATGGATAGTTGTGAGACCTCCTCACAAACTGTATTGGAGATGGATAAGAAGGCATAGAAATTTTTAAATAAGATGAATGTATTGGATATAGAGAAAGGGAGAGTAATGACAAGATTTGGTTTTATGAAAAGTCTAATCACTTATAAACTATCAATTCTTAAGGTACATCTTATTGAAATGGAAAATATTAGGGAGTCAATTATCAATTATATGCTCATAGGGTTGAAAGTAGTAGAGAATTAATCTTCAGTGGTGATTCTTGTGCCCTCTACTTGCATGATATCATCATCAATCAATATTTTTGGTAGGGTAACTATAGTCTGCAATGCCTCTTTTAGGGGTGATCTCTCTTTTTTATATGTAGTTGTTTCTAAGACTGGGGTGTCCTTTTATAGCTCACTTAAATTTTATGAAGGTACTACTTTCATTACTTTTATAACTGCTTCCTTTGTTTCCCTATTAATTTCCTTATAATTTCTTATAACTGCTTCCTTTGTTTCCCTATTAATTTCCTTATAATTTCCTCCCATGATTAGACTAGTTCTTCTTTTTGTCCTCAGATGACTACCAAGGATCTTCATTGTTTCCTTGAAGTTCTCTTCATTCTTAACTTCATAAGTTTTCTTGCAAATCTCTCTTGAAAACTTATATCTTCTTTAATTTCTCTTGTGTTCCTATTTATCACTTTATCATATAGATCATGTGGTATTTTATCTTTTATGTTTTTAAATTTATTGTCTGCAAGGATGATGTGCCTGAAAACTATATTCTCAAGATTTATTTTCTCAAATTTGTTATACATGTGATAATACTTGTTCAACTTGGTGAAATCTCCATCATTAATGATTAAAGCATTAACTTTATTTTATCTTCGGCTTCCATTTCTTATTCTTGATGTTTCCTACCTCTTTTTGTCCTTGTGATTGGCTTTGTACTTGACCTCTCATTCTCTTTATAGGTGTCAATTCTTATTCTTGTACCCTTTTTATTTCCACATAAGTAAAAATGGTTTTCTATCTTTTTCTAGGTCCACTAGCCATTTCTTTGACTCTGTTAGCAAGTGTAGTGGAAGTAGATCTTGTGGATTAGAAAATGATATGCTCATTTCACTTGGCTCTATGATATCCTCATCAATATTATGAATATCTAGTGCAGAGGTTTCTTTGGCTACCAATTATGGTATCGATAATACTTTCTTCTAACCAATATCTCTCATAGCTGATGTTGTTTTGTTTTCAATATTGAATTCATCTTTAGTCATTCTTGTTTCTTTTAATATTTTCTTAATAGTTATGTCCATTATTTTCTTTGTTAACTTTTTAAACTCAATTTTGTGTGTTGTGCTTTAAATTTATATCATGCCCAAAAATAAACCAACCAAAAAATGCAACAACTTTTTTTTAAAAACAGTGCAGAGATACCTAGGGTATTAGATATACAATTCATCCCACTGAGACTATACCCTCAATAATGCCTATTAAGGTTATGGTTCTCGAATAGGTTTCAATTCAACTGTAGAATTATTAGTCTTGCGGTGAAGGTTCGAGGGAAAACTACATTAACGATAGGATTCCAATTAACATTTGACAATGAACTTATTGGTGTTATTCCGGACACAATGTTATCTAGACGAACCAAGGACTATGATTATACTACCATCTTCTAAACTCCTTCTAGGGGAATGAGATTACTTAAGGATCATTGATTCGATGATCTATGGTCCAGGGGCAAGCCGACAACTTAATTTAGACCAACTAATTTTATTAATAACATTCTAGTGTTAAACATTTATACATTGAATAAAATGAACTATGATGTTTAATTGATCCATTAAGGATATGTCTAACATACTAGACTTTTTAACTAATTAATTGTGAGGATCTTATTAGCTAATTATCCAATAATTAATTTGATTAAAATTTAAGCAAATAGTTATATTACTAGGAGAATTTGAACATGTTCCCAATAAAACTATTGATTAAACAATTTGATTCATTACCATTTAAGTTGGACAATAAAACCACCAAATAATAATCACTTTCATCAATTACCCAATTAAAATTAATGACTAATAAATATAATTATCATCTAGGAATTCATGACAAAACCCAAATTAAACTCTAATCTATCAAATCATTAAAGCACTATCTTAATACACTAACCTTTCTATAAAAAATCCCCTAATAACATACTAATTGAAAAGAGGATTTATTATCAATAAAAACTATAACCCCTTTCTTTTTTAATCTAAAAAAAAATTCCAACTAACTATTAACATAAAAAACTAATCTAACAATAATTAAATCTAATTACATTATGAAAGAATGTATTAGTTAAAATTAAGTTCATAAACAATAAATCAAGCACTTAATACCATTTATAATTAACAATTAAAATTAGATAGCGAAAGGCTAATACAAATTCCTAACAGCTAACCTACTATCTATCCTATCCTAAACACCTACTAACCAAATGATCAAGGCTAGGGTGGTGAGAAAAACCAAGAGGGGAAAGTGGTGTAACACATGGTAAAACTTGGGTCCCACCACCAAACATTACACTATCTCCTAAGAGGGAACCCACGCAAGGTATGGGGAGTGCATGATACAAGTTGCAAATTAGTGTTGACGGCAAGGTAAAAGGAAATTGCATAGACCCACGCATAAGAAGGAAGACTTCTTGCAAAAAGGAATATGAAAAGATCTTCATGTCAGACAAGTACAAAAGGAGGGAAAGATAACTTGTTGTTTGAAATAGAATTTAATTCCATGTTACCTCATGAGTGTGCATCGGGATAAGGAAGGAGATTAAGTTAATAGAAGTCAGCAAAGGTACAAAACCCTACCCAAAGTGGAGTCTAGAGAGGTGCACATGGCAATGAAAGTGGAGTTGACTTGTCAATCAAGACAAGCTTTTACTTCCCCAACATGGTACGTGTGGGGATGGGGAATGGGTGCAAGTCCTTAGGGGTAGGCCTAATCATAATGTTTGACATGTTCCAAGTTAATTTATTAATATTTCTTTCTAACCTATCACCCAAGATCCTACACCAGTAAGGAAATTTAAGACTAGTTTGATATTAACCAATATTAATGATAAGGGTTGCAACAATAGGGTGGGTCCCACTTGCTCCCAAGTGGAGAGAGTCATAGTGAGTTCTTAATTAGCTAAAGATTTATTTTGATTTATGATCAACATGGGTTAGTGGGTATAAGCATGGGTAAGGTATAATTTTAGGTTACAAATCCCAATTAGGGGATTATAATGAAAAGGGAAGGGAATATTCGCTATGGTAAGAGAATAATTTCCTTCTCCATACAAAATTCAGAGAGCTAATTTGCTCCCAAAAAAAATTGGAAGATGTTATTGCAATGCATGAGTTTTCCTTAAATTTGTTGCTTGATATATGAGGTCCAAAAGCATGAATTGGATAGTTTAATTAGTGTATTGAATTAAGGAGTATATGAATGTTACATTGCAATATAATTTAGTTTAATTGAACATTGTTCTCATGTTTGTTTTAATGGGAGAATAAGATTGCAATATTGGCTTTCAACTAAGGTGATGATCATATTGCATTATTAATTTACTCAAGGGAAGGATTAATTATATTTGAACTTGAATATCACAACCAACATCAAATAGATTGCAAGGTTCATACATCTACAAGATTATATATGCTATTGAAACCTATTAACTTTCTTACTCTATCAACCTTGGAAATCACTTTGCAATGAAAGAATGACTCCACTATTATAATAGATAGAATGCAATAATCTTGAAAGCAATGATTCATCATTTATATTATGGAAATCTCTTCAATACCATTATATATTCTTCAAGAATGAGAAGTCTTCACATTTAAAACAAGACAACACAAATTTATAGTATTATTCAATGAAAGTTCAAGGAGATAAGAAAACCTTTCTCCATAAAAATTTCACAAAGGTCCAATGGAATGGAAATACATTACAACTTTCAACTAAGGAGATCAATCTTATTACAAGGGAATTTACAATACAAAAATAGGGTTGTCACAACCACACAAAATTGAGAAACTCTCCAAAGCTTTCTGCACAAGATCTTGACTTAAAAAATGTACAGAAACAAAGAATAGAACCATGGGAAGCTCACCTCCCATCCTAGGTCTCCAATAGACCACCCCCGAGCTAGGAGAATCAATAACCAACGTCACAATCACACATCCACAAAACATGATTGCAACAACAAGAAACACCCTCCCAATGCTTGGACAAATGGATTCAACATGAACCCATACAAAGGGTGAAGGTGGACTTCCATGTAGGAGAATGCCAAATAATACATTCAAATCAAATGCCTCTTCAAGGGTAAAATCACATACATTCTTTCAACCAATCTTCTCCTTATCTCCCCCAAAATCAAGATCAAATACAATGGCATGCAAGGGCCCATACACCTTGCATTTTTTCCCTCTTCTCTCCATGAGAAGAGACTCTACACTATCATGAAAGCCAACTAACCCCTTCACCCATACATGGCCACTTCTTCACTATCCAAGGGTGAGTAATGTCATTACACCCTTCACAAAACTCCCATATTCAAAAGCAAGATAAAAACCATAAACAATGATTCAAACCCAAAATCCCATTCCCATACAAGTAACAACACAATCACATGAACATAAGAAAGAGAAAGATGAAAATACAAATCTTCTTGCAACAAATAATAGTAAAGGCATTTCATGGCAATGGAGACCAACCTTCACAATGTGTTATGGAAAAATGAATGTTGAGAAGAGCCCAATCCTTATTCCTTCTTTCTCCAAAACCCTAATGTCTCTAAAGATAGAGAGTGGGTGGACACCCACTAACTCTACCAAGGGCCTCTAAAAAGACCTTTAACTTCTACCCACCCACTAGCATTAATTTTAGAATTGACTCTCAAGTCCTTTGGCTCATTCCTTGTCCCCTATTATAAATGCTTGATTTAAAAGAAGTGTGGAGTTGGGTAAAGGTCAAGGCTTCATCCAATTTCGTAGCTTATGGTAATTGGGTTATAAAATGGGTCACCTAGGCCACTATGGGGTTATGGACATGCTAAAAACCTCCCTAACCCATACCCCTAAAAATTAGGCACTTAAATTTTGTTAAATTAGACCCTTAGGACCTCCTTTTGGCCTCTATAAGTGGCTAGAAATATTTAAATCCAAAAGATCAATTTGATGGAACTTTGCAAGTATCCCCAACAAGAAAATTAATTAGGTTTCTAAAAGTCAATTAGGCTTAGGTTCACATTGCCAACCTTAGTAGAAATGTCATTATGTGAACACATAAAAAGTGTCAAGTGACACTATAAAATGACATAATACAACATTTACATGTCACTATTTACATGAAATATACATATTCAATTCTTCATTTAACAACATAAATCAATATGAAGAATTCAATTCTAATTGCAATTTTTTTCATTCAATAATGTTTAAACATAAAAATTCCATAATCATCATGACATGTTATCTATGAAGTAATCAATCTAAATATGATCCAATCTTTTCATCAATTCACATAACTAAATATGCATAATCAAAATCACGACATGCTCTAGGTTCTAATCCACATAATATAATAATCATCATCAAAACATAGTATCTCAAGTCTCTGTCAGGATAATCAAAAAGTGTATCAAAATGTGGATGGTCAAAAATGCTATGATGGGTCGGGGTGAGGCCTCACAATTTCCTCAAGTGTTCCAAATCTAGGACTTTTGGAATCTAAACCAGATTTAAGGTTTCTACTTGCATAGCCTTCAATATCCTATTGAGACAGTTCATAATAAAGATTTATATGAATTAAATTCTATGCTATACCACTTCAATGTAGGAGAAATATGTCTCAACCAAAATGCATAACTCATTCTTGTATTTCTCAACCATAGAGGATGGAATTCCTGATCTTTTCCTCATTTCATTCTAAAAAGTTTTGATAACTAGTGTTGCACTGTCACTGACTTTATCAATATGGTGTCTTAGATACAGATTGTTAATTCTCTCCATTGTACATCTCTCATCATTCCAATATGGTCCTATAGTATAAGGAAAACTTCTTAAAAGATGGAAAAACATATAAGTGATCAAAGATGAATATCTAAATTGAGAGTTCTTTGTCTTCTTGATCTTATCAAGGTTTTCCATAAGTTGTATCCTCAGAATTTCACTCATATCAATATCAAATTTATCAACACACATAAGGTAGGCTACTTCTACTATTATTGCTGCTATATCATCTTCTCTAGAACTAGGACAAATTAGTAGCCATTATCTTGCAAACATATCTAACATCATTCTGTTGAATTTTTCTTATTACAATTCCTCTTCCATTGTATGAAGAATTAGTATTTTCTATGACTTTTTTCTTAAAATTATTATCATTTAGTGGAATTGCACCTTTTTTGGAAAGACTTGCTACTTCATGAATTAAATTTGTTGTGATTTATATGACTCTATCATCCAACCAAAATTTCCCATCATGAATTTCTCTCAATATAATCTTGTTCCATTCATCATTCTGAAACTCATAATGAAACATATACTTTACAATATCTATTTGACCTAAATGACTATAACCTTCCTTGTAAGTCATGTCCTAGTTGTAGATTTTATATATTCCTTAGTCATATTGCTATCTCCTATAGTCTCATATTTGCATTTCAAATACCCTTTTACATCCTCCAAATGTAACACTGCATCTGGTGTAGATGATAAAGATAAACTAGGGTCATCCTCAGTAGGTTCAATTGCCTCCCTTGTCACCATAGGTCTAGGGGTATCCTTAATGTTGGGAACTAGGGTTACATCCATGATTGTACTAAAAAATAGTATCTTTAACAGTAAGGTCTTAGTGAAATACCTTAATGTCACAATTTAGGGCTTCTGCATAGATCTAATAAAAATCTATGTCCAAATCCTTCAAACTTCTTTCAATATTCACTAACTTTCACTCTAAAACTCTCTAATCTCATGAATGATCAAATTTTATCCAATAATCCACTTTTATTCATTAAATCCTTCCAAACTTTGTCATCATATTAATTTCATAAGTGTGTTCATGCCAAAAAGTTGTCTCTAACTGTTAGCCAACTTCTTTCACTCCATGTGCTCTCATGCATGCTCAAAATCTTATGGTATTTCAGCCACAGGTTCCTTACATCACTTACTATCACATATTAATTTTACAAGGCTTGATTCAAATTTTTCTAAATTATATGATGTTCTGATGCTTAATTAATGAAATTTGATGCTCAATCAATTTGATATGGGTTCATGATTGATTACAACTTACTTTCAAATGCTTCACTTGACTATCTTCCTAATATTGTGGATGAAATTGCTTGATCTACAGCTTTGATAAACATAACTTCTTCCATGTTACTACTATTTCCATTTTGATTTTTGTTGTTATCCATATTTCTTCTAGTGTAGTTCATATTTCTTCTAGAATTAGGATTCATCACATTTTTTATTCTTTAATATCTTTGTGGGTGACCAATGTTGTTATAAATCTAACAAACTATGACATTGTTTCCATATCTCGGTCATGACTAATTAATCCATGATCTGTAATTTGTGCCAATATGTCCAAAATTGTTGCATCTATAACATATAACTCCATTTATTATATATTTTGTATCTCTAGTAGGTCTTTTATTTGTAGGGTTACTACCTCTAAACATTTTACTATTATCTTTACTATTAGATCTAGGCTTTTTACAATCGATAGCTCTATGACCAAAACCATGACAATTATGACAATAACTAGAGATATGTTTGAATTGCTTACCTATACAATCCCTTTTCATGTGTCCAAATTAATTGCATGCATAATATCTACCTTTGAATTCATTTCACACTTCTTTAGATGATTCATCTTGCTTAGGTTGCTTAGGTACATCTTCAGATTGGTTAGTCTTAATTTTTTTTCATTTTTCTTCTTCTTTGTTCTCAGGTTGATGGATTACAAGATCTAGTTCTTTTTATTCTTTCTATTCTTCTTTGAGAATTTATCTTCAACATATCCAAGACCAATTTTACAATAAGTCAGTCTCTGATAAGAGATCTATTCATCAATCTTTTGACTATTGGAATATAGTTTCTCAAGATGTTTCTTGGATTGAGTTAGTTCTTATTTCACAATTGTATTGTACTTCTCAAGTTCAACATATTACAACTTTTTAGTCTCAATTTCAAATGTTACTTTGGTAAGATTAGATCTTATATCTACATTTTTAGACTTCAGATTTGATGGGGAGATTGGGAAAGGTTAGCTTAGTCTATGCTCCTTGATCCTTATCTAGGATCACTAGTGTTCTCTACTTACACCCTGTGGTCTCTAGGACTCCTCTTCTCAATATGATCCCCTAACCTAGCCCAATCTATCCACTAATAATGAACTCTCCTTCCACTTAGCTTTCTTTTGCACTTTCTAGCTTCATTCCCTTACATAGACCAATAAGGGTTTCTTGGCTTCCTCATCTCCTCAGGATTTGACAAGGGTAGAGATGACTGCCAAAGTTTTTTTTCACTCAAAAAAGTGACTCCAAGGTATTGGTGAAGTTTTCTTCTTACCTGATTGGACACTTTCTTCCTAAAATAGGGATACTAGGAAAGAGCCCCAATTAGGCCCTCTCTGGGATTTTAGGACTTTTGACCCACTTCCTTCACAAAATCATGGCTACTCTTCCATAGAGACCTCTATTAAAATTCCCAACCCTCAAGGATTTTAGGATTTTAGGTCTTCAACTATCCGTACAACACCTCAACTAGAAATGAGGGTTTCTAGGGCTTTTTAGGCTTAGCAGAGTCACAGAGTTTGTTTGCTTATAAAAAAACATTTAATGGATTTTTGGAAACCTCATAATCAAACCAAGGAATATTATTTCATCAATATTGAACTCCTCCAAAGGGTTATTTCTGAAGTCTTCTCCCTTATCTTTGAGAGCTTCCTCAACGCTGACCTCACCTAGTTGGGCATAGTCTAGGCTCGCCTAGGGCTTGGTCAAATAATTACTTGCACTCACATTTCAGGGCCTTTCTTGCAAATATGTATAGTATAGGGTATTTATTACCATATCCCAAGGTTCCATGGTGTTTCTACAGTGGGGATAGGAGTTATAGGCCCTTATCTACATGCCTCTTCAAACTAGATAGAGGACTAGTGAATTCAAACTAAAAACAAGAACACACACAAATTAACAAAGAAAATATTCTAAACACACACAATTGAAATTAAATACACTAATTCAAATTTACAATTCCAAATATCTCATGTTCTATCCATTAACTCATCCAAATCATGCCATTAGCATTGCTTGGCACACCATTTATAGTCACAGTCTGGTTATACAAACTCAGAGCCATACACAATGAACTCCAACCCTTGGATTAGGGTTTTTTATAATCATAAATAGTCTTCTTTTGATATTATTTAGGGCTTATAGCCACTTAGGTAAGGTTTATACTCATGTTGGGAAAAGTTGCTAGCAACTTTATGAGCAACTTTTTCTTACTTGAGAAACATTTGCTCTTTCCACATCCTAAGACCATTCTTAGGTCTAGAACAAAGAACACATGTGCTAAAACATCCAAAACCCCTATTTTAAGACTTTGGCCTATCCTATGATCATGTGACTTTAGGATGACATTATTCCTTGAGTCATTATACAGTCAATAAGAAAGACCAAACTATGACTCTAAGATCCCAACTAGACCCTGCACACACCAAATGAGCTCAAGGCTCTTATTCTAATTACAAGCCTTCATTAGGAATTTCATCACAACAAAATTTATGAATGGTGGGAGCCCTTAGAAGGGTGCTCCTGCACCAAGATTTGATTCAATTTTATAGTTATCATCTTTCAAGCTTAACTTTAGATCTACAATCTTTAGTTCATGTTTTAGGATCTCATTCTCTATTTTTCAGTTTTAAAACTTCATCACTATCCTTGAGCTGATTTAAAGGCTCTTTCTTTGATTTAAGATCTTCTATCTTGTCTTTTAATTTCTCAATGTAGTCTTTTGCACATTCATATTTATTCTTTAGAGTGTCTCTTTCTTTAATAATAAGATCAATCTACTCAAGATCTTCTTCTAGATTTTTTTTAGCTGATCCATATCCATAGAGATATTACTCAATTTGTTAGTCCATCTCCAAGTAACTATGCTCTCCCCAAGTATGGATATATTTAATTATCTTGTAACTTTCATAAGAAAATAAACTAAATAAACTAAATAGAAAAGACAACCATAAAATAAAATAGCTCATGACACCATGTTTTTTCCTTAAAATACCCTGGCCAAGGGAAAGCCCCAATGGAGACATGGTACCCACAAATGATCCACTAATAAAAATTATCGTGTTAAAGATATTGACATTGTTAGGAGTCTATTACATGTGTATAGTGTCTAGGTCATTATTAGAGGACTTAGGCCTTGTTAGAAGCCTCAACCCTGTTAGGATTTGGTATTACAAAATATGAATGTATTCAAGATGATCCCACTTCCCAAACATGCAATATAAAATGATAATGTTAGATACAAAAGATAGAATACAAAAACCATTTATTGTTGTTGAATATCTTCAATATTATAATCTATATTTTAGGCTCTTTAGAAATATTTCTATCAATTCTCATTTTTTTTTTATCATACATCATATTTCACATAATACAAAATTATACATCAATTCCATAACATTATAGTACTTCACATTTACAACTTACTTTGCTTTATACAGGCTATCATAAATATAGCTTTCCACTCGGCTTGCATGTTTCCAAAAAATAATATTAATTCTTGCTGCATTAGGGTTAACATCTAGGATGTCATCCCTAATTAGTTAATCCCTTATTTTGATAAAAAAAATAATCCCTTAACCCAAAACATTCATTTACGAGGCACTGCTCTATCCTAGTCAACTCAACACTATTTCTATAAAACATTAATAACTTTGTCTATACATGTTGTACATTCTCTTGCTCTTAGATTTAGCTTCAACATACCTCATGCAATTTGTTCTCAAGTTCTCTTTCATTCAAAATACTTTTTTGAACTTCCCTAATCAAAATAGTCTTTGTGTAGACATAAAAACATTGTTATACTTAGACAATATTATTAAGTTCTCATCAAGAAATTTATCCTTGGATCATGATGTCTTAATGTTAAATATGTGTTTCCATAATGAAAACATCATGATGTATTACATATCAAAATTGATAACAATATATCCCTCCATGATAGAACCCTTAGGATGTGCTCATTGTCAAACCAAATCCTACAAAAAATTTAAGTACCTCTCAACCATCCACATTGACTTCGTGCATATAGGTTCACACTTAATCTCCTCAACTTGGTGTATGAGGTAGTGTTCTTGTGCATTAAAAAATATAGAAGGTAGACACTTTTTCATTTTACACATTAGACGAGGAATTTTTCTTTTTGAATACTTTATATCTTCTTTATGGATTTCTTTAGATGAAAGTCATCTAGAAGTGATTCAAAACACAAATATATTAATGAGACTTTAAAAAATAATATACAATATACTAGATAACAAGAAAACAAAATAGAAAATATAATATGTATACAAAAAATTTAACAAATATCACCACTACTTACCTCATGTACTTTCCAAGATCGTATATAAAATTCTTGGCATTGTTGTTAAACTCTTCTTGGCGAGATAGAGGCAGAATGTAGTAACCCTCCCATAGTCTGATTTTTTTAATATGTTATAGTTATTTTAAGACAATGAATTATATGTTAGGAAATAATTCATGGTTATGGTTTTACTAACCCCATACTTGCATGTGTATGGTTGATGTGTTTATTTTATATTTCTATTTGACGTGACTGATGTGGTTGAGGGACAAAGTCATAGTTACTTGCTTGTGAGATCCACATGATTTGCCGATCCCCGCCATTGTCTATTATATATTTTTATATGTATGTACATTCATTTTTTTTATGTAGGTTTGCAGGTACAGGGAATCAACTTTCCTGAATTGTCAGGATGAGTTTTCCCTATTGCAATATCTCAAATGGTAAGAGAGGGGAGATGGTGCAGGGGCACCTAAAACATCCAAAGAATACTAGGAGTCCATAATGACAACCATGAACCTAAAGACATCTAAAGACATCAATTGGAATGTATTGGCACCTATAATGGCCTATAAGGTCATTCCATGCAATGAACATGGCAAATATGTAATAAGTCCTAAAAGGCCTAATAGGCCTTAGGACCAAAATAAGAGACTAGGATGGAATTTGGTGTTACAAGTTTATAATAGTTTAGATTTTATTTTAATAATGCTTAATAAGTTCAATTAGGTCACATTTCAAAGTCTTAAGGCTTCATTGTCTTTAAAAGTTTCAAAAACTCCAAATTTGTAATGTTGCAAATTCAAACATTTAAAATACAACAACTATTATAAAATGGAGGAAATTGGATTTTGTTATGTTTTAGTGCAAACTAATCCATCCAAATGATTGGGATTATTTGGGGTAGTTTCTAGGAGTCCATCAAATATGTCAAAGTTCAATTGTATGACAAAAGAGGTTAGGTGTATGGACTGGTGAATCAGTAAGCAATAAAATCTTTGTTTTTGTTGTTTCATTGATCTTTTTGAGTTTTTCATTGCTTGGAATTGGTATCCAATGAATTAGATGGCTTAATAGTTCTATTTTTAATCAATTTTTAATGAACTTCACTTTGTTTTGAGTAATCTATACACCTAGTGCAAGTAAATAGTGTTGATTTTGTCAGTTGCCCTCTAATAGTCCTGAAGTTTTATTAAGATATGGCCATCCCATGAACTCCAAGGGCCTATACTTCATGGAAGGTGTTTATCTAACATGTAAAATATCATTTTAACCCTCTACATGTAGGAACAATGCTAGCATTGGCTGACTGTCACAAAACAATGCAAATTTCTTGAAGAGAATGGAGGGTACAGTACAATAGTAGCCGTTTGGTCTGAATGAGGGATACATATTATGATTTGCAACATCTTATAATGATCATATAATGGTGAAAAAACCATTTTTTGGACCTAGAACTGATTGGAGATAGGAGATTAAAGAAACCCTTGGGTTGAGAGTTTAAAAGTGCTAAATTAGGGATTTTTGGGGTTCTCGGTGGACTGAGCCCTATTCCTTTTGGATTTGTTCATTTTTAGTCATTATAGGACACTTCTGAGAGTTTGGAGTGAGAAGGTTAAGGGGAGAATGATGATGCTTTGTTAATTGATGGTTTTTTATGATATTTAGGAGTCACTGTATCATAACAGTCATAACTAGTCCAAAGAAGTCCATAGAAAGATTTTGATATGTTTTAGTACTTGGAAAAGGGTGTTTGTAAATGCTTTTAATTTTCCAAGTGTTTTGGGAAAAAATTAAATTTATTTGATTTTTAAACCTACTGCAGGGCTGCTAGACTAGCTATTAGGCCTCTAGGATAGATTAAGAAGATTGTGAAGAATGAGAGTTTGGAAATGACCTATAACCTCAAAAGTCCTTGAATCTAAGTTAATACAAAATTATAAGACCAAAAACATCACTCAGGAGTCTTGGGAGAATTTTGATAAGTCAAGCCTTTCATTCACTTAAGGTTTTGGTAGATCATAGTGCCTAAACCTCTCAAATTTCTAAACTCTACTTGTGTAACTATTACCACCACCCTTCCCTCTGCATTAGGTGATAAAATAGATCCAAATCCTAACCTAAGCCATAATATTATCCTGAAATAGTGGACAAGATTCTATTTTTCCTACCCTTTCTAGACTCATCCAGTTGACATCAGTTTATATCCCTGTTCTTGTGTTTGAATGTGGGTCCTTAGGTCCTTGTGATACTTTTGGTTGTTGGCATGTTTTTCATATTTAGATTATTTAATTTGATTAAATAGTGCATTTTTAATAAATTAAATCTTTTCTATTTTTTAGCTATGAGAGATTATTTAATTAATTGGGAATTAATTAAATGCAATTGTTAAGTGTGGTTGAAATATTTAATTAATGAGGATTAAATAAATATCTTCACCTTAGAAATATTTAATTGCAAATATAACCTTTGCTCAATTGCAATGTATTTATTAATTTGAGATTAAATGAGAATGTGGGAATTACTCTATACTTAATATTTATTTTTTTAAATGATTGAATGCATTAAAGTTGCACAATCAGTAATTGTTTAAATTTAAATTAAAGGTATTAGTT
>BSBK01003518.1:2115000-2126666 GCA_027943335.1 Chamaecyparis obtusa | reverse complement strand
ATACTTTGATCCGACTAGTAGTGTATGCACAACTATACTTGTTTCCTATAAAAAAAAATGAGATGACATTTATCGACATGAAATTTTAAATCACACACAAGAAAATCCTCTAACACACAACCATACACATTGCATTAGCATTCATTTCTATAGTTTAAGTGATTAACGTCTACTTCATATCTTACCTAAAACTAAGTTCCTTTCTTTTTCATTGCACAAGACCATAGTATTTATAACAATTTTAATAATTCAATGAAATCTATCAAAGGAAGCAAATAAGTGTCACATCAATATATGTTAGATAAAAACACCATTTACAACAATACTCACCATCCTCTTGATCATATGTAGTGTAAAAAACGTATTCAATTCTTATCAAATAAAAAATAATAATTTCCTAATGCAAGAATATAAAGAAATGATCTAAATTCATAATTTCCATAATTGTACCATCCAAATATATTCATTTGACTCTTTATGAAAGCTCCTAATCGATGCAATTAAACCTTTATCATATTTATACCTCCACATTGCCACTGAACTTTGGGAACTTAGGTCCATGCCTAAGAATTCCCTAATCACATATGTAACACATACAAGATCAACTACTCAAATCATACATTTGCATTTTAGCCAATGTTCTTGTTAGTTATTATCAAGGATAAGAGAAAAGGAAGAAGGGAGCCTTCATTTCTAGAATCATCACCAAACAAACCCTACTATTTAACATTAACAATACATACATCAATAGATGAATACACACTCAATGTTAGTTATTTTCACCACCATTAACCCACATGGATGACCGATATGAGAGACCTTTATGGGATAAGTGCAGTATATTTTTTGGCACAAGTGGTGCACTTTCTTTTTTGTGCTATTTTCACAGGTGGGCGAAAATACTATGTGTTTTCGTAGTTCTCTGGTGTGAAAACATTGTGTATTTTTAATGCACCCTATGTATCCACGGTGGCCTTCGCAAAAAAGTATGTCCATGTGCAGGCGAATAGGGAATCATTGGAGAAATGGTGGTTGTGGCAGAAAATGTTGTGTGTTTTCCATATAGTGGCTCTCGATTCTTTTGTGTTCAAAGGAGTTTAAATGCCAATCATATTTTTTGGGATCGACGACTCAGATTTCATCATGCTTGCGCGATTAAATTCAAGGTATGTAAAAACATTAAGCACAGAAGGGTGTGTTGGTAGGGATTCTTGAGGTTAAATTCTTGGGTCTTGTCCTTCAAATTTATCCAGTTTTCCCTAGGGTTCCCTGTTTATTTCCTTTAAAAATATCCAAAACCCTAGTTTGTGTTGGTAAGTGTTATGTTTTTTCGTTACTTTTTGTAACTTAAGCAAAGGGTTGTTTATCATGAGAAGGGTCCATAGTATTTATAGTCTTAAATATTCTATCTTATTTAAGTCTGGCCCCTTTAATATTTTCCTAAGTCTTAGGTCCTTATCCTAAGTCAACCGACCTTTGTTATGTGTTAAGCTAAGGTTTCTTACCTTTTCTAAGTGCGGGCCACACGTCATGTTTTTGTGTTCCCATGATGATGTCACCCAATGTTTCAAGCTGACTACGGGAACATGAAGTACTACCACTTGTCTCTTCCCATGGGACTAGTTTCTATGTACCAAGTTAATATATTTTTAAGCAATCTTCTTGGTTAAATCCTAAAACTCTAAAAAGAAGACTGGGGCCCATGCTTTAGATTGAAGAATTAGCTTTTGCAATGCAAATAGTTAGGATTGGAAGCATGATAATTGAATATCCAAAATCCCAAAGGCAAGACTGGGGCCCATGCCTTAATGCGGAGATTTGGTGCTTGGAGTGCCAACTGGTCGGAGTTAGAAGTTGAGAAAGGGAAATCCTGAAGTGCCGAAGGGAGGGTTTTTTAAAGTGCAACATTTTCCATTAGAGAATACAAGTTGCAAGTGGATTGCGGGCCTGAGAGTACCAGGTGTTGATTTCTATGATCCTGGTTGACAAGGATTTGAAATTTTTCCATGTGTATAATTTGAATGAAGATCTTGTATCCTATCAGAACAATTGCACAAGTAGCATTGCTGAGAGATTAAAGATTGGGAAAAATCAATGGTTGGTGTGTTCCTGTGATCGAAAGTGATCGATTGTTATTTGCTGTGGGAACACAAGATTGCCAAACATGTATCTGGACATCAGATGACTATGAGATTCTATCTAGTATAACATTGTGCAACTAAAGGGCTTATCATTCAGCACATGATTTGTATCAACGAAGACCTTTTAAGTGGAAAATAAAGTTGCTCGACGGTTAGTGTCCCTTTGATCTTTTGCACCAGTTAATTTCGTGCAAAGATCAACAACTGTTGTAATGTTGTGAACCAAGATTCTTTATTATTATTCACCAGAGGATCACGCAATGTTGACATGTGTCATTCATCTCTAAAGAACAAAGGATGGTGTGTTAGGTTGCTTCCATGGATACCTTGTTGTCATGGAACATTTCTATTTGATGATACGAGGGCCCGGGGTGACATGTTGTGAGTCAAAGGTAGTTGGACCTCTTTTCATCGTCTGATGGAGCAGGGTAGATAGAGATCAACAACTATAATTTGAATTGTAGAAGTTATATTTTGCGAGTCATTTTTTCACTCATATGAATTTAATGGCAGGTATGACCATAATAAATGAGCTTAAAAGGGCGTTGAGCTATTTTTTTGCTTTTTTTTTTTTGAAGAATTGTAAAGTGCTCTATAACTGATGGGTGATCTGAGGAAGTTCTCTACAGGCAAAATTGAGTGAAGGATTGTGCAAAAAAGTCATAAGTTATTCCTGTTCTTGTGAGTTCATTCTAGTGTTTTTTGAAGTGTATTTTGCAATTTTTTTTATGGGGAATTACTTTTCTTAGTAAAGAGATTTCATTAAGGGTTGTCTTTTTGCAATTTTGGGAAGGGTTTTTACTATCTTTTTGAAGTATTGAAAAGCCCTAGATTCTAAAGTTTAGTCGCAAGTCCTAGTTTCCAAAATGTTGTAGGCTAGAGAGCATTCAAGAAAGATTAGTTACCTAGAAAGAAACCCTTATAATGATTTCTTGGACCAATTAAATCCCTCTAAAAATAATAGAGCATCGGGTGCTAAGTTAGTCAGGGGGAAGAAAATTGATGAGGGGTTGTATGATATATTTAGAAATGTAGCAGATGCTTGACTCCCAGTATCAGGGTTAGATTTGTTTAGACAATGGTATGGTCGAGATAATCTCTCTAACTCTGAGTCAAATTCTTGGCAATTTGACCTTGGTAGGATGGTTGTTTTGAATGTGTATTTTGATGTGGACCTTCTCCTATTTATTGCAAATAGATATGATTGAGTAACCAGAGTGATTAGGGATACCAAAGGAGAAGTATTTCTTACCAAAAGTGGGTATGAGACTAGGGAGGTGTTTGACACTAGTGAGATATTTTCTACTATGATAGACATAAACCTAAATAGGTTCTTGGCCCAGTATAATAGAACTAGGGATATGGTCAGGGGTAAACTTCTCCCTACTCACTTGGCCAAGGAACAATCAATAAAATATTTTGGAAGGAAAAGAACTTAGGAAAGTTTTTCCATGGACGCCTTTGCTAAATATTTATAGGATACATATTATTCTTTGTGTTAATTATTGGGAAGACATGGAGGACATAGCATGCCACCTAAATACATGTATACGACTATCCAATTCAATACCCTGGTTTTGTGTCAGTATATGATTACCTGACTTATGTTGCAGAAAAGAGTCATAGTAGTTTTTTGGATATGAAGAAGAGGGTTAGTGAGATGTTTTTCTGGTTCTCTTTCCTGATGCCTATGTTTTTGTTTTAAAATGTTGATTATTTTGCAAAATGTATTGAAGTTAAATAGGGATCTGGATGGGGAGCCTATGTTGGTACAGACCTGGACTAAAATGAGATCCAAGAATTGGGAGGGATAAAGTTAT
Source organism: Chamaecyparis obtusa (assembly GCA_027943335.1). NCBI lineage: Eukaryota > Viridiplantae > Streptophyta > Pinopsida > Cupressales > Cupressaceae > Chamaecyparis > Chamaecyparis obtusa. Next base: position 2,122,705 of record BSBK01003518.1, on the reverse strand, counting down.
GTTCTCTTTGATAATAATTTTGCATCTAGGCTTAGGGATAGGTTAGTTTTGAATGTTCCTAGGATTCCTTTTGAGTTGTTGGATTTATTGAGGCCAAAGGAAAGAAGGCCTGATTTGAATATTGAACACAGTTAGGGGGATATAATTACATATCAGGTAAGCACTGTGATAAGAGCATATTATTTTAGGGACTGTCTAATTGTGCTTCCATATCATGTTACATTGAGATTGGGTTTTTTTGAGACAATTAGGCAAATTGGTTGCATCCAAGACAGTGAAATGACAAGAAAAGGTAAGGGTACCTTATTTCTAGATTTCACTTTCTTCCATCACTTTGTACTCACAAAGGGAGGATGGTTACAATTGATGAAGATTTTGCAACCCCTACAATCTAGGGGTAAGTTTGTTGAGTAATAGTGATGATGCAGGAGCATCCTGGGTGTAAGAGTAATCTTGCATCACCCAAAAAAATATTTCTATTTTTATATTCAATAAGGCCTATTTTGTGCAGAGCTGCTATTTATAGAAGTTACTATTTTTGGTAATTTTTGTATGTGCTCAAAATGATCTGATTCTTTCTTGGAGGTTCATTTTAGTCATATAATTCTGTCAGTAAAGTTTCATTGCCAGATCAAGTGTATATTGGAAGATATTGAAGATTTTCGGTATTGGCAGCAGGGTACAAAAACTTTGAACTCAGTTTTGAAGGCTTTAGAGGCTCCAGATGAGGTAAAAAATTTGGGTGACAAGTGCTTGCACCAGTCAAGCCTATAGAGCGCTTTGTGGCATTTCTGAAATGGGGTTATAATAGCCAATCGGGGTCAACTGGTGATGACTTATGGTCTTCGGAAGTTGGGCCACCTGAAATGGCGGAAAATAATTTTCTTCAAAATTTATGTTCGGGTTTCAAAGGTTATCTTGAGCCGACTATGATGTAATAAAATGTAAAATAAAATAATTCTAAGTTTGGTCGGCCTTATTGGCTAAAATTCTGGAACCTTCCCAAGCGATGGAAAATTGCCTATATAAGGAAGGCTGTATTATTGTCTTAGGCAATTCAGAATAGTTCTGGGTAGTAGATCTGGGTAATAGTTCAAGGCTTTGTCTTGCAGAATATAGTAAGGGAATGCCCATGTGGCTTTGCATATTGTAATTCTGAAAGTTTGTAATTCCACATTTGTGGAGATAATAAGAAGCCAATTTTCTGTTCTTGCGTATTGTTGTTGTTTCTCTATTTCTGTTATGTGTTTGTGGTATTAAGGGGAGCACCCTTCACCAAGTGGTATCAGAGTAGGAGTTCCTAAGTGTGTAAACAGATCACCGACTGTGAGGCAGTTTGCACTAGGACCGTGGTTAGGGTTTCAGCGCACATTGCAAAAATGCCTCCACGAAGGGAACGTGGCAGAAGAGCTGGTGTTGTAACACCTGAGGTTAGGGCACTGCAAAGATAAGTGCAAGCATTGCAAGAAGAGATTCGTAGAAGAATGAATCTTAATGTCAGAGATGAAAGCGAGGATGAAGCTGAAGAAGAATATCAAGAAGGAGAAGTCAAAATTGTGAACCAGGAGGAAGAAAGACTTTTTCAGGCCATTTCTAAGATTGCGAAAAGACCTAAGATTGAGGTTCCTACATTTTCTGGAAATCTTAACACAGAAGAATTGATCGACTGGATCAATGAATGTGAGGAATATTTTGAGTATGAAGATGTTGAGGATCCTGATAGGGTCAAATTTGCAAAGGCCAGACTGAAAGGTCATACGAAGATATGGTGGCAAGAGATTCAGTTAGAGCGAAATAGAAGGGGAAAGGAGAAAATCATGAGATGGGATCGGATGGTGGATAAATTGAAGCGACAGTTCATTCCTGTTGATTATGAGCTTGACCTACTGAAGAAAATGCAGAGTTTGAAGCAAGCAGGAAGATTTGTTTAGGAGTATACAGAAGAGTTCTATCGACTTCTCATCAGAACAGGCCATGTAGAAGCTGATAAGGAGAAAGTTGCTCGATACCTTAATGGGTTAAGGCCAAGCATTCAGGAGGAGCTGAATCTAGTTCAAATGAACAGTATTGAAGAGGCATACTAGTTTGCCCTAAAAGTAGAGAAAAAGCTGAACAAGAAGTTTGAGAGCAGACAAAATGGAATAGGTCGCGGTGGACGATCTGGTGGACGGTCATATGGTAGCCGAAATGAAGATCTGAAAAAGAAGGATGAGGCTAGTAGCAGTCTGAATCAGTGAGGAAATAATTCCAATCGCTTCTAGGATCAGAATAATAGAGATCAGAGAGGAAGAGGAAGAGGACAAGGATCTGGAAGAGGTGGCTTCCGTGGAACATGTTTTCACTGTGGAGAAGAAGGTCATAGGGCATTTGAATGTCCTTAGCACCAAGGCAGAATAGACAGGAGAAATGAAGGCCAGGCCAGAGTTGCACATGTAGATGAAGATGCCAAATCATCAAATTCTGAAGATACTGAAAAGAGGAGAAACATTGATTAAAAGAAGAGTCATGTTGAGTGGTGAGAATGAACCTGAGCAAAGGAGGAGCCTGTTTCACACCAGGTGCAAGTGTGAAGGTAAATGTTGTGATGTGATTATTGATAGTGGAAGCACTGACAATTTGGTGTCAGAAGAGATGGTGACAAAGTTGAAGCTCAAGAGACAGAAACACCCACATCCATATCGGATTGCCTAGGTACAGGATGACCACAAGGTCATGGTCAATGAACAATGCCTGGTGAAGTTCAAGATTGGCGGATACCAAGATAAGGTATTGTGTGATATCATATCTATGGATGCATGTCATATGTTGTTGGGTAGACCATGATAGTTTGACAGATGTGTTGTACATGATGGTTGTGCGAATACCTATTCCCTGACAAAGGATGGAGTGCGACATAAGCTAAAACCATTGAAGAGACTGAAGAAAAGGTATGTGGTAATGCAAGGATAAATTTTGTTGATGGAAGAAATTTCTTAGATGGTATGAGGCATGAGCATGTATGTTTTGCTTTAATTCCAAAAGATGGTAAAGAGGAAGTAGAAGATGTTCCTGTAGAAGTTGCAAATTTGTTGAATGAGTTTTAGGATATTGTATCTGATAACGTACCTGATGGATTACCACCAGTCAGGAAGATCAGTCATCAGATGGACTTGATCCCAGGAGTGAGTTTTCCAAATAAGGCAGCACAGAGAATGACACCTGCAGAAAGTGAGGAGTTGAATAGACAAGTACATGAACTGTTACAGAAAGGATTGATCCATGAGAGTCTAAGTCCCTGTGTTGTACCAGTGGTATTAGCACCAAAGAAGAATGGAGAATGGAGGATGTGTACAGATTCTAGGGTAATAAACAAGATCACAATCAAGTACAAGTTTCCATTGCCACGAATGGATGATATTATGGACTATTTGAGTGGAGCTGTGTATTTCTCAAAGATAGATCTGAAGAGTGGATATCATCAGATTCAGATCAGAGAAGGAGATGAATGGAAAACTGCCTTCAAGACAAAGGAAGGACTATATGAGTGGTTAGTCATGCCTTTTGGGCTAACTAATGCACCAAGCACTTTCATGCGGCTCATGAATGAGGTTCTGAAAGAATTTCTGGGTAAGTTTGTCATTGTTTATCTAGATGATATTTTGATCTTTAGTAAGACATTGGATGAGCATATGATGCATATTCGTATGGTATTTGAGAAGTTGAGAGAAGAGAAATTGTTGATTAATTTGAAGAAGTGCAGTTTTGTGAAGAAAGAGTTGGTGTATTTGGGGTTTGTAGTTTTAGGAGAAGGTCTAAAAATGGACCCAGAGAAGGTACAGGCTATCCTTGAATGGCCTACTCCAAGGAGTGCTACTGAGGTAAGATCTTTTCATGGTCTAGCTAGCTTTTACAGAAAGTTTATCAAAAATTTTAGCAAGTATTTGTGGACCCTTGACTGAAACAATGAGAGGGGATAGAAAAGAGTTTAAGTGGACTAATGGGACAGAAAGAGTTTTCAATTGTTGAAACAAAAAGTTACAGAACAACCTGTTTTAGCACTTCCAGATTTTAATAAGGTGTTTAAAGTATATTGTGATGCTAGTGGTACTGCAATAGGAGCTGTTATGAGCCAAGAAGGTAAACCTGTTGCTTATTTCAGTGAGAAGTTAAATGATGCCAAGAGGAAATATTTTTGTTTATGATCAGGAATTTTATGCTATAATTCAGGCATTAAAGAAGTGGAGACATTATCTACTTCCTAAGGATTTTGTTTTGTATACTGATCATCAAGCTTTGCAATATTTGAATAGTCAAGGAAAATTGAATGAAAGGCATTTGAAATGGGTTGAGTTTTTGCAGAGTTATACATTTGTTTTGAAACACAGGAGTGGAAAGTCTAATAGGGTTGCAGATGCTCTTAGCAGAAGGCAACTATTGCTGACAAAAATGCAAATTGAAGTGGTTGGGTTCAAGGAACTCAAGAATTTGTATCCAGAGGATCCTGATTTTGGTGAAGCTTGGAAAGCTTGTACAGAACCTGTTACTCTAGACAGGATGAAATGGTTGGATTTCATCATCCAAGATGATATGCTATTCAGAGGGAGTCAGTTGTGCATCCACGAAGTTCTATGAGGGAGAATCTCATCAAGGAGAAGCATAGCGAAGGATTGGCTGGACATTTGGGTCATGATAAAACCCTTGGTTTGGTTAGTGAGAAATTATTATTGGCCACAGTTGCAGCAAGATGTGAAGAAGTTTGTACAGAGTTGCAGAGTATGTCAGATGGTGAAAGGAGTGAAGCAGAATACAGGGTTGTATCAGCCATTACCCGTACCAAAGAAGCCTTGGGAGGATATCAGCATGGACTTTGTTCTTGGTTTACCGAGGACTCAGCGGGGACATGATTCAATTTTTGTGGTGGTTGACAGATTTTCAAAGATGGCACATTTCATTCCCTGCAAGAAGACTAATGATGTTGTTCATGTAGCAGAATTGTTTTTCAGAGAAGTAGTGAGACTTCATGGTTTGCCAAAGACCATAGTTTTCAAATCGGGACACTAAGTTTGTTGGATATATCTGGCATACATTGTGGAAGAAGTTGAAGACAGATTTGAAGTTCAGTTCATCACATCATCCATAGACTGATGGACAAACAAAGGTGGTGAATAGGATTTTGGGAAATTTGCTGAGATGTTTGGTTGGAGATAAGCCAATAGGATAGGATTTGATCTTACCACAGGCGGAATTTGCATACAATAATTTTGTCAAGAGGAGCACTGGTAAATCACCATTCCAGATTGTATATGGAAGTAGTCCAAGAAATTCATCTGAATTGAGGAAGATAGATAAAGGAGAAATAAGTAGTGCTGAAGCTGAGGATTTTGCAGAACACTTGAAGAACATCCATGGGGAGGTGAGGAAGCATATTACCAAGATGAATGCATAGTATAAGGCTAAGGTAGATGAGAAAAAGAGGTATAAGGAATTTCAGGTTGGTGATGAAGTCATGGTTCATTTGAGGAAGGAGCGGTTTCCAGTTGGTACATATAACAAGCTGAAAATGAAGAAGTTTGGACCATGTAGGATACTGAAGAAACATGATTCAAGAAAACGCATATGAGGTAGAATTGCCTACTGAGCTAAATATTTCACCAGTGTTTAACATTTCAGATCTGACAGAGTATCATGAAAGAGGTGTTGAAGATGAGATCACAACAGCATAGTGGAGTATTCCAGCAACTAGTTTAGACACTAAGGAGATCAAAGATATATTGGACAGTCATGTTGGTAGAAGCACAAGGAATAGGACATATGAAGAATATCTGGTCAAGTGGAAAGGATGACCTATTGAAGATTCATCATGGCTGACAAAGGAGGTTAGCCATCTTGGTTTTCCTCTGCACACCTGAGTCGTGACAGGGTCACTTCTCAAATTACCCTGGGTGTCTGATGAAGGAGCATCCTGGGTGTAAGAGTAATCTTGCATTACCCAAAAAAATATTTCTATTTTTATATTCAATAAGGGCTATTTTGTTCAGAGCTGCTATTTATGGAAAGTTACTATTTTTGGTAATTTTTGTATGTGCTCAGAATGATCTGATTTCTTTTCTGGAGGTTCATTTTGGTCATATAAGTCTGCCAGTAAAGTTTCATTGCCAGATCAAGTGTATATTGGAAGATATTGAAGATTTTCGGTATTGGCAGTAGGGTACAGAAACTTTGAACTCAGTTTTGAAGGCTTTAGAGGCCCCGGATGAGGTCAAAAATTTGGGTTACGAGCACTTGGATGAATCAAGCCTGTAGAGCACTTCGTGGCATTTCCAAAATGGGGTTATAATAGCCGATCGGGTCAACTGGTGATGACTTATGGTCTTCGGAAGTTGGGCCACCTGAAATGGCAAAAAATAATTTTCTTCAAAATTTATGTTCGAGTTTCAAAGGTTATCTTGAGCCGACTATGATGTAATAAAATGTAAAATAAAATAATTCTAAGTTTGGTCAGCCTTATTGGCTAAAATTCTGGAACCTTCCCAAGCAGTGGAAAATTGCCTATATAAGGAAGGCTATATTATTGTCTTAGGCAGTTCAGAATAGTTCTGGGTAGTAGATCTGGGTAATAGTTCAAGGCTTTGTCCTACATAATATTGTAAGGGAATGCCCATGTGGCTTTGCATATTGTAATTCTGAAAGTTTGTAATTCCACATTTGTGGAGATAATAAGAAGCCAATTTTCTATTCTTGCATATTGTTGTTGTTTCTCTATTTCTGTTATGTGTTTGTGGTATTAAGGGGAGCACCCTTCACCAAGTGACCTAGAAGGATTTCACAATTTATTTAGAAGAACAATTAGGGTGAAAGAAATGCCTCATGAATTCCACTTCCTGGAGGATTGTATAAGAAATATTTATGATGAGGAAGTACAAGAAGAAAATAAGAGGAAGTGGGTGGCTTTTTAGGAAGAATAGGATGAAATTAAGAAGTTTGAGCCAAATTATGACCCCCTTATAACTCTGACCCCTTTTGCAGTAAAAATGTCAACTCTGTTCAGTTTCTTCAATGATATCTTTACTACTTTGAGACAAAAATGAGGAAGAATAAGAGCTTTCAAATTAATATCTTTTGTTACAAGATCTCCAAAGCATCCTGTTGAAGGAAGGAAGGAAGAAGAGAGACCTGCTATAGATTCTTCCCCATATTCATAAAATTTTCTTAAGAGATCTAAGGGTGATCAAGTCAGTGATTCTAACTCTGAGGAGGAGAAGAGGAGGAAAAGGAGAAACTAGATTATAACTAGAAGTAGGCTAGTTACCCCCCCTCTCAGGGCCATTGAAAGGAATTATCATTATGGAACCTCAAGATCCCCATAGGAGAGAACCATCCCCACCATCTCTAGGGCCTCCATCTCCCCCTATTGAGATGATTCCATAACAAAGTGTGGAAATTGGGATAAGGAAAGGCAAGGAGAAGGGAAAAGATGATAAATCTACCCCACTTGTGCAATTGTCTAGTGATAGTGATTATGATGGTGTTGATGAGGAGGACATCATTTTTATTCTTGAGGAACAAATACATGTTGGTGTCCCACATCTCTCCATTGCACCTCTCCCAGGCTTTACTTCCTTGGAAATACATGGATGAGTTCATAGGGACTTGAGGAGTGAGGCTTGTGCAAAATTTCTAAATGATGAAGGATTTGTTAAGACCCTTGCTTTCCAACAATTCATGT